>NJFT01000270.1:0-50176 GCA_002221725.1 Scedosporium boydii
ATCCCAAATTTGTCAACGAAAACCAAAATAAAAGAAAAACATAAAAAGTCAGCAAAAAAAAAAAAAAAAATTGAGCAAAGGGCAAAGTAGTAAAACAGTCCGTAGAGCATAGAGTCCAAAAGCACAGCGTCACCAGAAAAAAGAAAAAAAAAACAGTAGTGGCAGTGTCACGCAAGCGAACACAAGCAGTCGCGCACCAGAGACTGGCGGGAAACAAAGCCGGGTCAAACAAAACTAGAACGAAACTTACCGCTAAGAACGCTTCCACAGCAGACACAAGCAGAGCGTGTCACGGTAGCTTTTACCGGAAAGCTAGTCATAGAGGTATTGAGCATCAGCGAGTCGAGGGCGCCTCGGACAAAAAAGACATCGGGCGATGACAATCCACAATATCATCAACAACATCGGAGAACCACTGTCCGGCAAGGAGACGGTACCTTCGACCGGGAGGGTCAACAACCTGCCCGTCGCACTGCGAAACGTAGTCTTTCCAGAGACCTCCGCCAAACCGAGAGACGAAAGCATCACCACGAGGCCGCGGATATCCCGTCGAACCAGGCCTGCTCGGTAGACTGATCAGGATACACCAAGGAAAAAGGCAGACCAGCCTTGACAAGACCGTCGCGAACCTCGGCATGAGTTGACACAAAAACAATGACTTCATCGGCCTGATCCAGCTGCCCCCGGATGGCAGCAAGATAATTTCGAGGAAAGTCAGGATTCCTCTCCCCACTGTTCAAAAAGGAGTAGGGTGTCGAGTCGAGATCGGCGACCCGCATCCCGCGATAAGAGTCTTGACCCAAAGAGACCAACTCGTTCACAAAAGTCGTTTTGCCCACGCCGGGGAAAGCAGCCACGATTGCCTTTCCATGGACCTTAGGCTTAACCATCTCCTCGCGATGCTGCGTCGAAGCCATGTCGTAGCCTTGATCAGACTATTCAAAGATTGAATGAATGTAGTAATCTTCGAGTTACAAAGAGCAAACCCTTCTCCCCAAGTTGAATATATAGTGGAGAGTGAGAAGTCCAAGACTTAGACCGGCAGTCCAACGGGATCGCGTCGTCCAGGAAAATAGAGGTTTGAGTTTACAGTCACTCAAATCAATCTGACGGGAGGAAACACCTCCTTATATATACATATCATATCTAGTCCCTTTCATGGCACCAGATTTAATGTCGTCGAGCCCCCCCTCCCCAAATTTCTTTATACCCCATCGGCTATTCAGCACACCCAAATCATGTATCTTCCCTACAAATCGTACAGCCTTGATACTAATGTGCAGTTGACCGCACTTCCTATAAAACAAACCTATACTGTCGGGAGTGCTGGCCTATTGATACTGTGTACAAGAGACTTGTACCACTCCGCCTCTTTCAGATTCATACGGAGTACTCATCTTCAGAGTAATAGACTAGTATTCACTTGAATACTTGAAGGGGATCAATCCCCATCCATCTCGATTCCATCTCTTATAATATCGGCAGGCGATAATGACGACGAGTTTCCTATTTTTGAAAGATGACGGATCTAGATCAGAAGTGGAACCTGGGCTACGCTTGTGTGGGAAGCACGAGATGTCGACGGACACTTTGAGTAGATGGGTGTCTCTTCGTGGAGATGCCTAGTGATACCGAGCGAGAGCGAGAGTTGCGACTCGGTAAGGCTTCCATGGGTGTACCTTGTCCTTGTCACCTTACTTCGAAGGGAGATCCTCTTACTCATGTTGGATTCACTGGAAAGGGGTCCCAGTTGCCTTACTTTGAGGTCCCTCTTTTTGGAGAATTCCAAATCGTGCGGTCTAGAATCATCTCCCCTATCGATCCAACGTGCTCACACATCCGAGTCTGAAGACTTTTCAAAAGAGACTTGGCCAGTTGGGCCTAAAGAAGAAATTGAAAAATGGTGATTGGAAGATGATCGGTCAGCATCTCAAACTCCGCGGCAATGATAAGTCCCCAGGCACTTATATTCACAACATGTTTAAGGAATAAGACCAGATCCTCAAGGAGATCAGGGGGCAAAGCCTTTGCGGAGGATTCGACATCGTTTCTTAGCTTTTATCTAACTCTAGGGTAGTCAATGTTTTCTCTCACTCTACTCTTCTGTGGAGATTATGCTGGCTCGTTACGATTACATGCATATCGTCTTCGTCTATCATAATTTAGGTCGAAATACCGTACCCCTCGCCACATAATAGAGAAGATCTTTGCACTGCTGACTGGTGTAGAGGTGATGTGATTTTTGGCGAATTCAAGTCCATTTAAAAAGCCATGCACCGCCCACGCCCCCGGCCCCCTCCGCCCCGCGGAGACCTGCTCGACTCCAAAGAATGAGACTAACCAATATAACTAGCATATATTTACGTCAAATCACACAATGTACAAGGGTTCGCTTCGATTCTGGTTTGTATTTTGTTCGATGGGGTATCAAGTTTGTGCGTCTCACCCGCCCGCCATCCCCAGCTCCAGACCCCTCGTACACTCCCCTAAGCTTCACCAAGCACCGTCATCCCTTTCCCAAAACTAGAGCCGTCCGTCCCTGGCCTAGTTCCCCGACAATTCTCGTCGCCTATTCAACTCAAGGTTGAGAGCTTCCCTGAAAGTTGACACTCTGGCTCGTTTCGCCAGCGGAATCCTCGTCGGTCGCAACATTCTTGGCCAATTTGGCTAGTTCCTCGTCGAGCTTGTCCTGGTTATCAGCGCCCTGGGCCTGCTCAATCTGGAGGACCAGGCTGAAGAGCTCAAGCTTAAGGACCTTGTTCTTGATTTTGCTGGAGAACGGCAGAGGTTAGTTCCCATATATATATATGTATGTATGTATATACACAAAGTGGAGGGTTCAGGGAGTAGCATAGTAGAATATGCGAATGTTGACTTACCCAATCTGAAGAGCCGCACCTTCTTCGGTGTTCTTGCCACCAGCGGCGTCGATGGCATCGTTGAAGCCACCACTCTCGGTCTCGGCATCCTCGGCGGTCGCACGAGCGGCTTTGAGGATTGCAAGGTCGTTCTCACTAACGGCCGCTAGGTCCGCACGGAACTGATCGACCTATATTTTTTTCCCTCGCTTGTTAAAATGCTTGCCCTTTCTTCAACTCGGGAGAAAGAAAACGTACAGGAAACTTGGCGGCGACCTCGGCGAGGGCGTTTCCGGCAACGCCATCCGAGACTTGGAAGTCGGCATAGTCTTGAACGGTGAGGAGGTCGACAGCGAGGGCGGAGGCGACGAAGGTGAAGAAGGCGATCTTGGAGAAGTACATTTTGACGGAAGGTTGTGTTTTCGTTTTCTTTACTTCTTTTCTCGGAAAAAGGTAATAAACAAAAGAGGCAACTTAGTTTTCAAGTGATGAAAGTGCTTTTGAATGAGGCAACCCCAAGGAACAAAATTTTGAAGCAATAAAATAATACTACAGCACAGCTGTTTGAGAAGAAACGAACAAAGAGCTACGAGCCGCTGGCTGTGAGAGAAGAAGGGAAGCTGGAAGTGGAGATGGTGAGTGAGGCCAACAAAGGAGAAACATTCGCCAACAGCGAGGGGATGGAAGGCCTTTTATGCATTTCGAGTCTGTCATCCCATCGTAGTTTACATGGAGCCGCCCCATCTATCATCTCGGCTACATTTACCGAGGGCCAAGAGCCTATGCCTGCCAAACAAATGGCATCACGTCCGGGCTTTGATGTTGTCATATTGGCCAGGACGGCTCGCAAACTAGACAAGGGTCTAGCTGCAAAATACGAAGTAAGGCCCCCAATTCCAAGGGTATGGAACACCAAATTGCCCCGACAAGAAAAAAAGGTGGAGAGCCCGAGGGGGAAGAGGAGGTGTCAAACGTCAAACGGGTCCATGGCGCGTCTTTTCTTTCTCCACTCGAGCTAAACGAACGGCAAAGTGGTTGAACGGAGGGAGAGATCCAAAACCCACGTGAATTCTCAGCTCTTCCAGGTGCGGACTTGGTCAATGTTGTGATGGGCCAGCTCTTTTCTGTCACAGACCTGTCTCACGCACGGTCGTCGACAGGGGTGTGGCGATGTGCACAGCAATCCGAGCCGGGTTTTGCAGGGGAGTGTTAGAGACAGGCAGCCCTGACCCACGCTAGCTCTTAAGCGAATGTCTGGTTTCGCGAAACCCCTGGAAGCCAAAAACCTCCTGGTTCGAATTGATCTCCTAGAGAGCGCAGGTGTCCTTCAAAAGGAGTGACGGGCGGGTCCCGAAACGATGGGAGGAGCCTCCGGTATTGACGGGTCCTGAATATCAACGTGGTATACGAAGTATCGTGGATGCCGTCGCCTTTGTCTGGAGAGGTTTTGATTAATTATCTTCGAACATCGGTATTATCAAGCACAACATCCATTTACCTTGCTTAAGATGCTAGTGTCCCTTTTCTAGCACAAGGAAGTTAGTCAGAATCAAACTACTTACTATAAAAATTCATTTGATGTATTTCTTCCAAGCCTCGAGAGCCCACGGGTATTGTAACAATGGGTGTGCGTAGCAAATGCTTTGTATACAAATGGGGACGGGTTCACCTGCGCTTTTGGACAACGGAATGACGAATATAATCCGATTCCACTAACAGCTCTATCTTTCCTACTACTCTTATCTACATCCTGTCCTTAAATTTTCATTCTAATGTGGAATGCGTCCGCCAAGTATAATATTATCAGGTGGCTTTGAGAAGTAACTTCATCACATTAGCAAGAGATGTTCTAGCTCTATACTCTTCAATAAAATGCTGGATCCTCCCGGCTACCTGAAAATGGGCTCACTGAATTAGTATGGATCGGATCGATTCCTTCGGCGGCTCTGCTCGGCTCTAATCCCTCAATCTACATAATCCTCCCTAAACAAAAAGTTTCATTTCAGACAATAGTTTCTTTCCCCGGCTAGCTTCATTCGTTTCTACCCAGATCGACAGATCAGCTTCCACCGAGCCTTGGGCCCAGATCTCCCTTCCCTTAACCCCACTCTTCAGGGCACAGCGCCGGGCCATGATGATCTTCCTCGAACCAAAATAATCGCCCTAGGGAGGAGGAAAGGGATAATCGTTCAATACTCCGCACCATCGTACGTGGTCACTGCTGGAATACTTCCTCTTTCGTGGAACCGAATTTAAACACAGTAAACGCCCCGTTTCCTTGATCGAAGCCAGAGGACCGAGTTCCCGGTGTTCGGGTCCCGCGGGAGAGTAGATATGAGGCTTCCCATGGCACCACACTATTCTCCTTTAGGAGAACTTGCCGCAGAGCAACTCGACACCGGATCCGGCAAGTTGTCTCCCTCGTTCCGACGACCTAGATCACAACTATATATTGCTGCTGATTCTCTTCCATCGAAAAGCTTCGTATGTGATTACATTCGACACCGAACATTCTCATATTCTTCTTGCCCATCCATCAAAACGTCCCTTTGCTACATTCTCTAAAAAAAACATCAGACAAAATGGCGACTCAAACCGGCGAATCCTTATCCCAGACCGTCCAGAGTCTTATGGACATGGAGGAGAAGTACGGCGCGGGGACTTTCGGCTCTACGCCCGGATTCATTGTCAGTGGGAAGGGTTCGACCCTTATTGTAAGTTACTGTCTTGCAGGATCCGGTGTTAGAAGGATTACAGTGTTGACAATTCATGTACCAGGATGTGGACGGCAAGGAAATCATCGACTTCATCTGCATGCTGAGTGCTACCAATCTGGGGCACTGCCATCCGAAGATGGTAAAGGCCATGACGGAGTCGATCAACAAAAGTTCGTGTCGTTCAAAACTGTAATCCAAGACCGTCGGCTTGTCCTAACGTCAAATCTCTTTTTCAGTCACCCTCACCAACTTCGCTACCCATAGCGCCGACTGGCCCCTTGTTGCGAAAACCCTTTGTGAGAGGTTTGGCTACGACAAGTGTGCTACGATGGTGTCGGGCGCTGAATCAGCCGACGCTGCTTGCAAATTCGCTAGCAAATGAGGCATCAAGAAAAAGGGCATCGCTCCCGAGGATGTTCTAGTTCTCGGAACTTCCAACAACTACCACGGCGTGACTGCCGGTATCTGGCCCATTATGGAGCCATACGCGCAGCGAGGTACGACATGTTCCCTGCGATCGATAGGAAAGATGGCCGCTGACAATCATATAGACTACGGTGTAATCAATAGGAATATCACCAGTATCAGTCCCCATACTGGGAAGCCTCTGCGCTACGGCAGTGTCCAGGATTACGAAGATGCCTTTAAGCAATTCGGCCATCGTGTGGCCGGTGTCATTATGGAGTGTATTCATGGCCGCCTCCCGTGAGTTTCATACATTCCTTGGCCGATCCTTCTTCTACCGCATAGCTCGTGAGCTAATCCATATCCTTTCCAGCACATTCGAGGAAGAGATTCAATTCGCTATCGGTGTTCGTCAGCTATGCAGGGAGTATAACATCCTCTTCATCGCTGATGAAGTCCGAATGGGTGCAGGCAAAACCGGAAAGTTCCTCTGCAGCGACTGGTTGGGCCCGGAGAATAAGCCGGACATGGTGAACATGGCCAAATCCATCACCGGTGGTTCGTATCCGGCCTCTTACGTCCTCGGGAACGACGACGTCATGGGCCCGGATATGATCAAGCCCTACGAGACCGGCAGCACTTTCTGCATGGCGCCCGCCGCCAACATTGCAACCCTTACGGCGCTGCAAATTTATGACGAAGAGAACCTGTTACAGCGGGCCACTGATATTGGGAACAAGTTCGCGGAGATAACGAAGTCATGGAAACATGACTGCATCAAGTACGTCACTAACCGGGGCGCTGATGCTTCGATCTACATTAAGCCAGGCAATGTTGTCACTCCCCGTCGTATCGCCAGACTTGCCTTCCAGCGGGGTGTTTTCATCTACCCTCATGGAGAGCGCCTTCGCATTGGCTTCGCCTTGAACATTACGGATCAGGAATTTGACAAGGGCATGAGGATCCTCAAGAGCGTTTTTGATGATATTGAATCCTACAGAGAGATTCCTGGGTCGATCCACGAGGCGGAAACGCCAAAGCAGTAGGCGTCCTGTGGGTAGTATGAGCTAATAGCTGAAATAACACTTCAATTCAAGGTCTCACTTTTACGAAATCCATGCCTCCCCCTTGTACTGGTAAGGATCTCGATGCGTCATTGATAGCAGATTGTAATAAGAACCATTTATGGAGGCTCGAGACATCTCGCCCTTGTCTTATAGAGTATATCAGTTGACTCCACTCCTAGGAACTACAAGAATTATGCGATTTGCTCAGCATCGATGGTTCCAAGCTAACTCCTTTTGGCAGTAATAACGTATCTCATTCCACTAGGCATGAGTCTGTACGCCGTGAGCCCTCTACCACAGTAACCACACCACACTGTAGGATCTCACACACTGGAGGGGGAATTTCCATTCCGGGTTAATCACACTCAAGTATCCTGCTGAGCGTTGGGCCGTGGTAGGCAGCCCCGTCTGACCACGCCAGACCCTGGGGTTGGCAGATCAAGAAACAAGATAAGGTGATTCTGGACCCCCTATCTCTATGGTACCTGTCCTCGAGTTTGAGAGCAACGAAATACATCCAGATGGCTCAAACGGGAATACAGAAGGCATTATCAAGGAGCACTACAGCAGTGGTTAGCAATTCAAGTGTTCGATACGATCCGTAGAGTGGAGACAAACCTCTCTGGCTCCACTCAGGCCAAGAAGCACTAGGCATCTCATCTCTTATAATCCAAACCTGTTCCAAACTTGCCAACAACTTGAATTCTTGGTGAAACCAAAACCCCCACGGATGCAGGCCACTCAACAAGGCCACAATCCTCTCCCGTATCTCCTTGTCAGCGGCCTCACATCCGGCAAGGAATACGGGGAACACGATATTGTTCAAAGTTCGTGAGCATTTGTCAATAGCCTCAGCATACTCACACACGTTCCTGGCTTGCTGGCGGACAAACGAATTCGTCCTGGCCATGTCCCTCAACCTCGTGTAAAACGTAAGGAGAATTGCCGAGTGGATCGCCTCATTGAGACATAATAGGTCTGCCAAGTCTCCCGAACCTTGCAGGAAAATGAGTAGATCTCGGCCACGAGCGACGAGAATCTCATTCTCCAGTTGGTCTACTTGGTCATCGAAATCCTCGGGGAGTGAAACGCCTGGAAACTGGCGAGCTTGGCGACGGAGAGATACTAGTCTTCCGAGTTTCAGCAGTGGATTAATCCATCGATGTGATACTGTATATAGAGGGTGGATAACCCAATGGCTGAATTGTCGACCTAGCGGTGTCTCCAGCTCTTCATCCCGAAACTCAAGTGTTCGCCAGGCAGTGTCGTCCGTTGATTCAGGTTCATTGCTGAAGGAGACTTGCTTGCAGATGTATGTCCACCGTAAGAGGTGCAAAGCAACGTCAGATACCGAGTCGCTTTGTCCGTAGTCGGGCTCCTGCCGCTGCCAGGAACGCGCTGTGACCCTGCTTCCGAGCTCCAATGAGAATGAGTTCCTCCCGTTGTCCATATCGAGAAGAGACATTATTAAACGAGCCAGGGTGATATCGACCGAGATTTCTGTTGATTTCCGGGTTGCATTTTTCAAAGCTGACAAAGTTTGTTGTCGGAACCTGGAGACGTCAGTGCTGGGAAGGACTCCTGGGTAGTCCATATTGTAAAGGAAAGCAGAAAGAGCCAGAGCAGCAAGATAGAACGGCCTCGACTGTGCTGCCACAGCGGTCAGGGTCGTGGTGTAAGGATCATTGATTAAAACACTCGAATCCATCTTCTCCGTGTCCCAGCAAAGAAATATCTTTGAGCCTCGAAACACAAAGTATGACCAGAGGAACGACTGCCGAGAATGGTCGTCGACATAAAAGGGCAACGACGATAGCGATGCCGTTATTGGAAAGTAGTCCATCGAATCGATGTCTCCAGTGTGCTCATGGGCGTGGGGGTTATCGCGATTGTGGTGTGATGTTTCCATTGCATCTTCGACATCTACGCAAGCTGACAGCTGGACATCATCAGAGCTCCAGACAGTATCTATTGATGGCTCTGGGGGTAGCTCTAGCTCCGGCTCCAGCTCCGGCTCCGGCTCTATCTCCGGTAGATGCCCGCCGTCACACTCCGGCGGGGCAAACGAACCGAGAATACTTGGTTCGCTAGGATCGCTAGAATGGGGAAGAGAGGTGGATGATAGGCTGCCCTGGCTACTCCGATGCAGGGAGGGCTTAGTGCGCCCTGTTACAAGCCGAGATGCGCTGCGTGCACCCTGGGCCGATGTGGAAGTGCGGGTTGGCGCCAAATAGTTCCTAAAAGTCCTTTGTTGGCACTCGAGATTTCTCTTTTTGCATTGGGAGCAGCTCGGTTTTTTCAAATCACACTTTGTTTGCCACAGTTAGCTGCACAGAAGGAGGATGAACACAGCATAATGAACACAGGGTGGCGAGAGACTGAACGGTGGAATGGATAGTGGTAAGCAGTTTATACCTTTCGCTTTCTCAGGGCGCATCCGATGCAAGCCCCTTCGTTTCGTCGAGTCCTCGTCGGAGGCATGTCCGCACTAGATAGAATGTGAAGGGCCTAGGTGCTGAGAAGATGAAAACCGAAGAAAATCTGGGGCTCAGGGAGGGGAAGTTAACTATTAAAGGGTGTGAGAGAGCGTGGGCATTCTGAACAATCGCCAAGAACATTATCCGACGACGGACAACGGGGAGAAAGATGGGGTGCATGGAGCTAAGCTCTGTTCAGATCCGATCGAATGTTGCCGCAGCTATTCCTTGCGCTTGAATGACCGACGAGCTAACCCGATTTGGGCACTATCTTGCGTTGACCTTATCAGTTCCCCTCCTCCATGATGCTCGGCGTTATCCTCCTGGTATTTTGTCAGACGATCAGGCGGTCCTACAACACCGTCCTCGCTGCTTAGCCAATAGATATTTGATCCGATAAAGTAGCCCTTCAGCTTATGGCCCAGTTTCACCGAGGCTATCTTGTGGATCACGGTGCAGACATCAACGCTAGCAGCTGGCGCCGAGGGTGGAAGATACAAACGAGTAATGATGGCCACCATGTGTGTTCTCTCTGGAAACCCGTGGATTCATTAAGCGGTCCCGCGATTCTGGAGTTCACTAGCAAAGGCGAACATCTATCTGCTCTTGGCCTCTAAGCCAGTCGTCCGTCTCCGGTAGAAACCACCCAATGCGACTAAACGTACCATTTACATTCCTCTCCAGCATCAAGCCTTGATCGAGCACGAGAAGAAGACACCAAACTTCCTCAACTCCGCGTCTCTCCTCGGAAACGTCGAAAAATCCCATCGCAACAATTTGACTGGATGTCCCATTATCCCCTAGCTCACCTCGCTTTGTCTCTCTGCTATCCGCAAGCAAAACTCCGTGTCGCAATGCCGCCCATTTTCCAATCTTAGACCACATCGGTCTGGATTCGAGATATCCCGAGACCGGGTCCTGAAGGACCGCCGCTTGAGCAATGTGTCCGATGAGTTGCAAGTCACAACTTGGCATATGCAAGGTTCCCACACCACAGCGGTCGTCCAGCGTCCATTTTCCTTGAGGGTCCACGTATTTAGGCCGTACTTTTGCGTATTCTGGATCTTTGTGTCGTGCTATTCGCGGAGGGCTAAAAGACACTTGGCTGACAGGGCCCTCAACAGCCGCCCACGACCACGACGGCGCACGCACAACCACTCCGGTCTCCTTGGTGAGCTGGGTCGACTTTGGCCGTGTCGTGGGGATTTTTCCAGGCGGGCCCTGTTGAAAGTGGTACCATGGCCTCCATAGCAGGCCACGCACGATATCGCATTCCCATATCCCCGCCAAGTACCGAGACTTGAGAACGCGGGAGGCAGGCTGGGCGAGACTAGCAATTGCGGCGAAGATATCATGAGGATTGGAGAGGCGGCATAGTGTAAACTGGTTCAAGAGCTGATACCATTCTTTCAGAACTTGGTCTCTCGGGGTCTGGAGCTCTGATGGCAGTTCGACTGGTGCCAAGGGTCGGATAAATGCTGGCCGACGCACATTCGGCTTTGACACGCCATTCTCCAGGTTGAAATCCTTGACACATTCGAAAAGCAATTGCTCATCCCCGAATATAACGGATCGTCTGCTACTTAACCTCTCTTGGAAGCACCACGCCCGCGTAGAGACCGGCCCAACGTCAGATACTCTGGGCAAGTCAACCATTAATGTCCCTGAGTTCTTCGATGCGTCAATGGGAAGTGTGCAGGGTGAAGGGCGCCCCTTGGAGGCCAAGTTGTTCGTAATGAAGCCCTTTCTCGAGTCAGCAGATCGTCCGGCAATCACGGTCAACGTCGCATTGCCGTAGACATCCGCCATGGTTTTGGATTCGCGCTCCCAATCGTCCGCGTCCCCTTGAATGATGCATAGCGCGTCGATCCAAACGTATCGAATTCCAAGTGCACGAGCGAGTTGCAGAACTTCCTGGTGTGTTTTGGAGAGATCCGATTCCCTGATTGCGTGCGTCATGGACTCGCGCGTCGTGGCATTCAGTGTCAGAATATCGCTGGCAATCACTCCCCAACAGTACGACAAAGCAATGTACTGCTCCCGCATGCCCTGGGTGTAGATGAGGCGAATGGCTTTTCCGTTGGCAGGATCACCGACATCGATTATCCTCGTCGGCATCGCGTTGCTCTTCCCGACTTCGCATTCTTGATGATTCTTACAACAGTTTCTTAGCCAAGATCGAATAAGGTCAATATACAACTCGGGGTCCTGGTCTGCTGTGTGACGTCGCCCCCGAAGGCGATACTTTGTTGGGCACCCCGGTAACCTGGAACCGATTATTAGTGGGACACAATGATGGGAGAAAGATAACGAGCATACTCATAGACCTCGAGCCTTGAATATACACCGGGGTTGGGATTCAGATACGGATCCCCATCTGGAACACCGCCTGCGCTGTATGCCTTCCCACAACTCACGGTGATGTGCGTGCCCGCTGCTCCACGATGAAAAAAGTGGCCAGCACGTAGCCATATTGTCGGCGTCCACGTCTCAGCGTTGGGCCAAGCAGACTCGCCGCGAAGAAGACTATCCAACTGGGGCCGATTGACGGTCTGGAGAGTAGCCCAACATAAGGCGCAGAACTCGCATCCTCGCTCACCGCACGACTTTAAAGTTCCGAGATCTGGTTGGAAAAGCACGTCGTTCTCAACCAATTCATCTATTGTAAGAAGTATGCAACGTTCGCAAAGAGGCATTTTTAAGAGGCATTTATCTCAGATGCGGTGGCTGCAGGCTGAAAGCAGCGTATGTTTCGATGTCAGGCAGCGACAGCCATACAAGAAGAGGACCTCGGAAATACGCATAAATACATCGTTTGATTAGATAAGCTCTCCGCTTTCGGCTGCAACGTAGACGAGAAGGGATGTCTGCGTCTTGTACTTTTGTAGATGTTTGCGACGAGTTCACGAGACAGAGAACAAGGACGTCCAATTTGAAGAGACTTTTAGTAACATTTAGCAGTCAACTTATTGGCGAGTTATTGCGGCCTTAACTATTTCTAAGATATTTAGAACGTTGGAAAATAAAACCTGGCTCTTAAAGCTTTTTATTACATACAAAGAGAATATATATACTTCAATATCTGCTGGTGGGTGGTGTGCAGCCAGTGCTTCCCACCTGAATACAAAACAAAGAATAAACTACACGCTCTGGATCAGGCCACATTAATCATTTTACTGCAGAACGGCCATTCCCTGTGCCCGAGGCCCGGCAATGCCCCCAAGTCCAAAGTGTTGAACCATCTTCGCGGACCCGGATCCACCAGAGACGTCAACCACGGTGACCGCAGACTCGGTGCTGCCGTTCCCGGGGGACAGCGCGTAGATAAAGTCACCGCCAGCTCGCAGATCGATGAGGCCTGGGTCTCCGTTGCTAGACAGGTCGAGTTGTGAAACGATGCTGGCGTCCTGCAGGCTCACCTCGACGAGACGGTTGTTGGCAACGTCGGTTACGAAGCCTGTACCAGTTGTGGAAGAGATGGTGGCCCAGCAAGTGGCGGCTTGGCCGTCGATTTCTACTCGCGCGGCTGTCGTTGCTTTGCGGGTTTGGGGGTCGACGGAGAGGATGGCTGCGCCGAAGGCTGCATCTGTCACGAAGACGTTGGAAGTCCCGGGGATAACCTGCGAGCCGAACAATACCGCTGAGCCGTCAGGGACGCTGCGGATATCAGTCGTACCAAGAGTAGCGACTCTGCCCCTGCCCCTACCCCTTCCTCTCCCCGAGGATGACTGTTCGACGGGGAAGACGGAAAAGAACCCAGTCTTGTTCGTGGGTGGGTCGCCCTTGACGGTAGTAAACAGAAGAGACTCATCCGCAGAGAAGAAAGTCTGTGACACTGTATTCGTCGGGCCGACGGGGGGTGTGACCTGACCAAGATCAAAGGCCCGCAGACCATCCATGGGTCCGAGACCATTGCCGCTGAAGGAGCTGCATGAGATGCCGGAGACGGCACCTGTGGTTCCCACGCAGACCAAGTGGTTCTTTAGAGAGGCGGAGACTGTGTTGGGGAATTCTCCGGGGATGGCGACGGGTTTGCCAACGAGGGCAAGCTGTGTCGGGTCCGACTTGGAGATGGTGAGCATGCTGAGGGTGTTGGAGCCGGCGTTGACGGCGAAAATGTACTGCCAGATCAATGTTAGTCTTGACCCGTGGATGATGGCACGGAGCCGTGATGATGCCTTACATTTCCGACGACAGTCAAGGCGGACTGGCCGATCAAGGCATCCGGAACAGCCTGATCGCCATTGCTATCCACCGACACGGAGCCCGCACCGCCGGTTTCGGTTACGGTTCCCTGCGACAGTGTCCCGTCGGCACCGATTGGCAAGGCAGCGACGCCATTGTTGTCTTCATTGGTGATGAAATAAATGGCTCTTGCAGTGTTGAGCCTGGGTGGTCGCGGTCGACAACCAGGATTGCCCAAGGCTCCTGCGAAGAGGGAGACAAGGGGGAGGAGAAGAAGGGATGGACGAGAAACGGAGTGCATGGTGATGTTGTAAAGGTGAAGTTAGCGGAGCTGAGATCTTTGGATGTGAACTGGATGGATGTGTAGAGAAGTCTAGGAGCAGACATCGTGGCCGGCATGTCACTACTACTTATACTTAGTTGAGGCGCTAAGGGTTAGTCCCATGCAGGTACGCGATGCTGTCAAACCGTCAAACTGTCAAGCTGTCATTGTAATCATGTTGTCTGTGTTCGGAAATAATGTTTTATGATTTGTCGCGGGTCTCACGAGAGAACCAGGGGCGGAGGAATCCCAACGGCTCGCTCGGCCAGGGTGGGCTTAGCCAGGAACCATCGCGGGCCAGGTCGCATGGGCTGTCAGGAACACCACCTATCAGCGTTGGGAGATGGGGTTCCTGAACCAGGCCGTTTTCGTGTGGCGTTTCGCAAGCAGCGGTTGATGCGAGATCTTGACTTCCGCTCTCGAAAGCGGGTGGGACCTGAGAAACTGGGATCTGTCAGAAACCCGGGAGACGGGACACGAGGAACAAGGGTCAATGAACCATGACAGATTCCCATTTCCTATTTAGGCAACGCCCTCAGGGGCGGAGGGACATCCACACTCTGCAGAATCTCAGCCCCAGACACCGCCACCGGACATTGGCAGGTGTTAAAACGTCTACGAAGTAATTCGGGCTTGTCCTGGCAGCAAGGGAAGAGAGACATGGCATATTGATAGTCTGTATGCCACTGGCCGCACATCAGCCACCAGAAGCTGAAGAGCAAGGCGAAGCAATGACAGATCTTATCGGGTGCTTTGGGGTCAGTCTAACGATGGAGAATTCTCTCAACCGACCTTATTAGAGCGATCTCTCCCCGCCGGTTTGTTTTTAACTTTCCTCCTGATTCTCAAGCGAGTCGATAATTTTTCTCTGTGTTAACTCAACGAACAGACACCGACCTGAAACCAGGGGCAGACACTGTCATCCCAATTCCTCAATTCCTCCAGGATTTTTCACCTTTCCCAAAACGGCAACTCTGATTCCAGAGAACCACGAAAACCCAATCGATACAACTCGAGACTTCATCCAATCAGATATTCTCATATTGATCAGAGCTTCCGCGTGCTGACGTCCTTCCCCATCCCCAATCCAAGCCCAAGCTCAAAGGCGGAGGCGGGCAAATTAAACCTCTCCCCCCGTCACGTCACATATCACCCTTCACCGACCAGCATGGTCGTGGGCCGCCGATCGACATCCATCGACGCGCAATAATGACCGGCGGCGATGACGAGAACCGTCCGTCCTTTTCCAGGTTCTGGAAGCGTACAAAGGCGGCCGGGAAGCAGACGCAGTTTGTATTTGTGTCGCCAGAGGGCTCTTCCAAAGGTATAGTCCAACCCCCGCCAAGGAGGATTTGGGCTCGGCCCACGCTCCCCAACTCCCCGACAGCGCTATTGCACGACAAATCTTTCGTCCTATTCAGTCGTCACCACGCGACCCTCGCCCCATCCACTTCCTTAGCCCGTTATGTCGCCTCGCATCATGACGCCTGATCCACTATTCATGCCGAATTATCCCCATCATCCCTTTTCTTCACAACCCCGCAGCATAGGCCTAGCTAGTATGGGCTAGACATGCAGACTGCCATTAGAGAGCGCTAGGAACCCAGTGGTGTGCTGGAATCATTTTCCCTCTTCCCGTCCTTGAGGCAAACGCGACTGTCCAACATACCTTTCGTGAACTCCCGCTTTTCGCACTCCTTTTAATCCCCTCCATCCACGTCCTTCTTCCTCTTCTCGTCTCGAGCTTACACAGTCTCCTACTAGATGAGGCCCAAACCTCAACAGCCGAAGAGAAAGCCCAAGCCAGGAGAGCCCAGGTGAGGAAAGCGCAAACCGAACATCGCCAACGCAAAGTCAACTACGTCAAGAAGCTCGAGCTCGATGTCAACCGTCTTCGAGATGCCATAGCCGAAGCAGAGGTAGACGTTGCGAAACTACGAAAAGAGAATGCAGTGATGAAGTCGGGCCTGGCGAGCATCGATCCAGAAACCGCCTGGAAGAATAAGCCCTTGCCTTCTTTACCTGGCATAGCTGAGGGCGGCACACAACAGCTGGACGACCTCGGTGACCTTGGTGACCTTGCAGACCTCGACCTGAACGCGTTTGACTTCTCTCTGCCCCTGGACAGCGCCTCAATATCATCTAGCGATATGCTTGCCTGCCTCGGCATGGACGACACCATGCAGAAACCCTGCTACAGGATCGCTTCATCGCCGAGCAGGTCCTTGCCTACTTCCTCCGGAAGTCCCTGGACCTTTCCAAATTCTCCTCCCTTGCCGACTCAGAAGGAAGACCTCGCCATTAACTTCATCCTCGCGTAAGTAGCAATCTGATTCACATACGAAACATTCAGACTTTCAAGACTGCGACTAACCTCATTCTTTTTTTATTTTGCAGACTCGAACATGTTTGTTGGGATCATCTCCACCTAACCAACTTCCCCGCCCATAGCGACGATGCCGACGACCAATGCGGCCACACCCTCCTAGCCTCGACATTCTGCTTAGCTAGCGCTCCTTCTTCGGTGTACGACGATCGCGCACAGTTCCAACAAACTCCATCCGAAGCCCCGTCCTCACCGTGGCCCACTGCCGGTCTTACTCTGCAGAATCTGCACAGACTGGCGGCTTCGCTGCACCTCGACGATAAGGAACTTACCCCGGTTCAAGGGTGGTTCGAGTTGGCTTCGAGGTATACCGAGGATGTTCTCTTAAACAAGTCGGTCATGGAGTCTTTGAAGCGGGAATTTGTGGGTGTCGTGAAGTGTTTTGGGTTTGGGGCTACGATAGAGCGAGGCGCTTTTGATTCTATTGTTGGCAGAGTGGTTGGGGGATATCTATCAGCAATCTAATATTGGCAATAACTTCGGGACCATACAAGACCCCGGATCAGTTTCAGTTACAACTCGGCGTCCTAATTGCTAGGTCTATAAGAAGGCTATCTGTGTTTATCACATGGGGTACACGCTTTGCGTCCCCAGACGCTTTTCTTCGATCCCAGAAGAGTATTTATCGACTCATTTTATTCACCGGCGTTCTATCTACATTTGATCTATATCAGTTCAGTCAGGGAGACAGATCAATAATATCCATCAATTTTACCGAGTGTAGCGATAGCCTGAAGCCTCTACTTTTTAGTCTTCACGATATTTCTTAAAATGGAGGGAAGAACTCGAATTCCTGCAAAGGTCCCTCAATATGCTCGAAGCCATGATGAGCAACTCCTCGAGTAGAAAAACGAATGGATTTTGCTTTTCCCGCAATGCCGCCAACATTCAAGGCATCGTATACCCATTTTACACGATGGTCATTGTCAGAATCGAAAAACTCCCACAAGCCCGTGATTCGTTTCCGCCGAGCTGAACTGTCACCTATTAAACCACCTCCAGGGCGGAAAACCCCCCATTGCCTCTATCTCGCAGCGATCTGATCCCAACACTTGGCGATCGATATGTTAATTCTCCGATGAATTAATATGGTGATAGGACCAGTCTAGATTTGACTGAAGAATATTCACAATTTGAACTCAAAACAGCGCTTACGTAAACACGTCATTGATTTCATCAGGCATCAGGATCAACAAGATGGTTTTACGATCTCAAGTCAGCCCAACTTCTCCTGATTCATTATCATCCCAAACAGTCCCCGGATCAAAACGTCACGATGCATATCGACCTATCGATGCCAACATGTCGTGGTGTCGACATCCATGACCTTACGATCGCCCAGCTACAGAGACATATGATCGAGGGCAAGTTCTCGGCTTGGGACCTCACGGAGTGTTACTTGGAGAGGATACGCCGCCTAAACCCGGTTCTGAAGTAAGTAATTGAGCGGGCCATACAGGCCCTATTGGGGACGATCGACCTGGTAGCTCACTCCGGGTCAGGGCAGTTATCGAAGTAAACCCCGACGCCCTAACTATCGCCGATGAACGTGACATCGAACGTAAGAAAGGCACGACGAGGGGCCCTCTTCACGGAATACCGTACCTGGTTAAAGACGTAGGATATACTTATAGGCGACTCTCCGTGTCTTCAGGCTTTCTTGGTAGCTAACTACGTACCTTAGAACATCTGCACAAAGGACAAAATGCAGACCACGGCCGGATCACGAGGTGTGAACCCCTAGCAAGGATTAGTTTAGAGCCTTTTGCGCCGGCTAATTATCCCTAGCGCTGATCGGGACAGCCGTCGATAGCGATGCACTTGTCGTAACCAAGCTTCGAGAGGCCGGTGCTGTTCTCCTTGGCCACGCTAATCTGTCAGAATGGGCCTGCATGCGGACATCGTATTAGTGCGTCCCTCCACACCCACGACTATGATATGCCTAGGTGTCTAACGACATTGGTCTTAATCTCTCAGCTCCGAGGGATACTCCGGCCGAGGCGGCCAATGTCGTAACCCACACAACCTTGCAGAACATCCAGGAGGCTCTAGCTCGGGGAGTGCAGTCGCAGTCGCCATCTCCATGTGTGCCTTTGCACTGGGGACGGAAACGGACGGAAGCGTGCGCATCAAATCTTCTGATATGCCTCCGGTGCATTATTAACTCTTGCTGAGGCGCTGTGTACAGGTTACCTATCCAGCCGACCGAAATGGAGTAGTGGGACTAAAACCGACCCTAGGAGTCACATCCGGTCAAGGCGTTATCCCGGAATCCCATAACCTCGATGTCGTGGGACCCATTGCGAAAAATGTCGAGGATGCAGCAGTGGTGCTCAGCATCATTTCTGGGGAACGCGAGCAGGAAGCACCAGGTGAGTGACGATTCGCCAAGGAAGGATCTTCTTTTTCTCCCCACGCCACAAGGAACCGGCCCGATCCTAACGGGTACTTGTCTTAGATACCCCATTCGAGTCTTTCGTGTCTACGCAGTTGGCGTTAAAGGGAGCGAGATTTGCAATGCCCTGGACAAGGGTATGGGAGTCTGCCTCGCAGAATCCACACCAGTATCAAATTCTCCTAGGAGCCATCGATCGTATCAAGAAATCCGGCGCAGAGGTCTTCGAGGACGTTGATTTTCCCTCTGCGGAAGACATAATTCCGCCTGTTGGCTGGGACTGGTGGGTCTCCGTGTTATTCTCCCCCCGTTGCCCGAAACTGATAGATCCGTGTAATAGGAACTATCCTCGCGAACCGAGTAAATCGGAGTTTACAGTCGTGAAAACCGACTTTTACAACCAGCTCAAAGCATATCTCGCATCACTGGCGGAGAACCCCTGGAACCTGGAGAGTTTGGAGGACATCATCGAGTTCAACAAGAAAAACGCAGAGGATGAAGGCGGCCTGCCAGGCCTGCACGGCGCGTGGCCGATGGGCCAAGACAACTTTCACCGTTGTGCGGATTCCCGAGGAATAGAGGATGAGTGTTACCACTCGGCTGTCAACTACATACGGCAGAAGAGTCGCGAGGAGGGTATAGATGCTGTGCTTCGATCTAAGGGGGGTCTTCTGGATGGCATCTTGGTGCCTATACAGGCGGATGGCGGAGTGGCTAACCAAGTTGCTGCCAAGGCGGGTTGGTAGATTCTCGTCCCTCATGACCTGCCCGCATTAACCACCCCATGTAGGATATCCGGCAATAACAATTCCGGTAGCTGTGAACAAAGATGATGGTAGGTTACGCGCAAACAGGGGGTCCACAGCCTTACAATGGATAGATTGAAGACTGACCATAACACCGAGAAACAGATGTTCCGTTTGGCCTGGTAATCATACAGACTGCGGGGAGAGAAGACCTTCTGATAAAATACGGATCCGCCATTGAACATCTCATTCAAGGAAGGCCTCGGGCAAAGTTTCTTAACATCGATGCTGATAATTATATGTATGTCGGCGTACCACCAGATGGTGGTGGTGATTCCCGCATGTCCTCCTCGGGCTGATGCTTTGGCGGTAGTAATCCTTTGTCGAGGGTGGTCTTCGAACAAAGCTCCCAGGGAAAAAAAGTCTCGTGGGTTAATATTAAAAATATATTAGTTAAAATAATTGCATGGCCAACGGCAATAAATCTCCTCTTCTCCGCTAAACGCCTGCACACTATCTCTTGTCTTTATTATGTTGCTTTTTGCGAAGATGTGATATAGGCGCGATCGTATGTATTTCTAGAATATTAAGTGGCATCTCTATATGCTGAGTCTAGTCTAATCCCAATTCGAAACTAACTAATTAATAGAGCGAAATCAAGAGAGAAAAAGGAACATTAGTTGCAAGCTGCAAGAGAACTCTTTTCCGCACACAATGCGTCATATCCTCCCTCAGAAACAGCCTTGAAGCCGCCATCAAGGTTAAAGACATCAAAGCCCTTCTGCTGCAAGATGCGATAGGCCAAATAGCCCCGATATCCGACCTTGCAGTACACTATTACCGGGGACTCCTTCTGAATCTCTCCAATCCTCTCTCTCAAATCGTTCAAGGGGATGTTCTTCGCACCCTTGACATGTCCCTGGGCGTACTCTCCGGGCGTACGGACGTCGACAACCTCGTAGCCCTCAACTCCCTCACCCTTAACGGCTAGGGAGGCAGCGTGAACGATCTTGACATCGCCCCTGAGGACGTTGGAGCCGCAGAATCCGGCCATGTTGACGGGATCCTTGGCCGAGCCGTATGGCGGAGCGTATGCCAACTCGACGTGCTCAAGATCGAAAATGGTCATACCAGCCCTGATGGCCATGGCGAGGACGTCGATCCTCTTGTCGACACCCTTAGCTCCCACGATCTGCGCTCCGAGAAGGGTTCCGCTGGGTGGCTCGAAAGCTAGCTTGAGCGTCATGGGCTCGGCTCCAGGATAGTAGCTGGCGTGGTCGGGAGGATGAACGGTGACGTATTCGAACATCTTTCCCATTCTCGTCAGCGCCTCGGTCGAGAAGCCCACCGTCGCGACGGACAGGTCAAAAACTTTGCAGACGGACGTAGCGACATTTCCTCGGTATCGCGTCTCTCGTCCGCAAATGTGATCGGCCGCCATTCGTCCCTGTCTGTTAGCGGGACCTGCTAGGGCTAGGTTCATGTCGGTGGAAGTAATCAAGTTGGGCGTCGCGGCCATGTCTCCGACGGCGTAGATGTCCGGGTCGGAGGTTTGCATGTGCTCGTTTACGACCATTCCTCCGCGGGTGGTTTCGAGCCCAGCAGCCTGGGGGATGGAGATCCGGGGCCTCACACCTGTCGCGACGATGACCATATCGGCCGGGACATTTGATTCTTCACCGCCAACCGATACAGTCACGTAGCCTGCCGCCGAGTCCGTTGGCGCGACGATTTCGCCAATCTTGGCGCTCATCATGAGACTTACGCCGTTGCGCCTGAGCTCCTTGTGCAGCGGTTCCGCCATGTCGGTGTCTATGGGGGGCATGACGTGCGGCAAAACCTCGAGCAAGGTGACGTTCAGACCCTTGAAGACCAAATTCTCCGCCGCCTCGAGACCGATGAATCCACCACCGATAACAACGGCATTCTGGCATTTTTGCGCCGTCGTCGTTGTCTGCGCGATAAACCCCTCTACCTGCTGGAGCTGAGGAATCGTCTGCAGCGTAAAAACATGGGGCGCATTAATACCCTTAATCGGCGGCCGGAAAGCCTCAGCGCCGAGCGCCAGAACGAGCTTATCGTAGGGTACCGTCTGCGGCTCCGGGTTCGCCTGCGATTGAACCTGGACGGTCTTGCTGCTCCGGTCAATGCTGACGAGCTCACTATCGCTGCGCACGTCGACATTGAACCAGCTTTCGACTTTGGCGGCCGTCATGACGTGGAGCTTGGCCTCGGACTCGATGACGCCGCCGAGGGCGTAGGGGATGCCGCAATTGGCGTAGCTGATGTAGGGACCCTTTTCGAAGATGGTGATTTTTGCGTCTTCGTCGAGGCGGCGGAGGCGGGCGGCGCAGGACATGCCGCCGGCGACTCCGCCTACTATGACAATGTTGCGAGGTTGGGTCATAATGTGATGATGGTAATTGCGAAGTAAATTCGTGAAGGACTTAAGAGATCTATTCATGAACGGTCAAATGCGTTGTTGTTGTTGGTGAAAGAATGGGTGAAAAGCGACCGACTACGAATCGTGGCCATCTAATATAGGTTGACAGCGACAAGGTAAACCGGGAATGTTTATAAATCAGAAAACACCTTACAAATTGGAGACGCCATTCAAGATATTTAAAGTCGGCCTCTTTGCAGGCTCGGGATCATCCGAGTTGCTTTAAATCGTTCGATGCATGATGTTTCTGGGCGAGCGACCAGTAGAACTGAAGCAAACCCGCCCACAGCGAGTAGAGGTCGGCGAAATGACGTGGGCAACCGTCTTAATCGCCGACCAATTTAGGGTTTTACAAGAACGCCGGAGATGCCCGCCACCACCGATCCGCCCTCGGAAAAGGCGAACGTGGCGCCAGTGGGGTGACCGCTTGCAAAGTTTTGGTCGGTTTACGGCTCCAGCCGTGTCATTTCAACTCCTGATGACTGGGACTGCGACGACTTGAGATGGCCGATGGGCCCACGTTCCGCCTACATAGTACTGAACTTTTGAGTGACTGAGTGAATGTTTCATGGGCGACACTACCCCTTTTACGCTGGGATAAGGTTGGCAGTGACATAGGTGCCTGGCCTCTGATCGAAAAATACTTTATTCGCTTCCAGACTCTGCCCGGCGTCCGATGGGTGAGAAGCAGAGTATTGTTGATGCTTGGTTTCAGACGATGCGATTTAAAGTATTTAACTCGACGATTCGACTCGCAAAACAATGTGATGCAGCAAACTAATAATATACCCCCATCTTTACACCGCGTACAAATTTTCGCCGACTGCTCCGCCTGGAGTAGAGGGATGGATACCCGATCGCTCTGAATCTCATTCCGTGGTTTTCTTGCTTCTTCGTCCAAGTATAGTATATAGATAACTCTCTTCAGTCAGATTCGCCTTGTAGGCATCATCGCCAGAATGAATATCATCCTCTGTGATGTTGACATTTCTTAAAGCCAATGCAGTAATCATGCACTAGCATCGAGGGCGGTTAGCTATCACTAGGCTATGACGGCATTACAGAGAAGGAAGTGCAGATTATCTCACCATAAACAGGATTGGCGTGATGGCAACGAATGCCCACACTATACCCATCTGTTTTATAATGTTTCTGTTAGTAGACAAACCAGCCCTCTTCCAGGCCAGGCTGCGTACCTTTACGTCTTCCCTAACTTGTCTGAGAATATCCGTAGGTAGCTGGGATACAGCAGAGAAATCGCGATATGGTGAATTACGAGACAGGTGGGAGGTGTTGTTGAAGACGGTCGACATAATGGTCATACCGAGGGTCCCGCCAAACGGCATGGCGATTCCCATGAACGCCACGATAGATGAGATGTGGCCTGGACAAAAGCCGACCGCGTGAATGGTCCCTAAAGCGTTGTTTTAGAAGGAGCAGTTGAAATTAGAGGAAGAGGAATGAAAAAAGAAAAGACAGAAAAGTGTTTCTCCTACGCACCTGGCATAAATCGCAAGCCGGTCCCAACACCAGCCAGTGCCATCATGCCGTACACAGTCGGCTTATGGTCAATAGAAATTGCATACGCCAAGGCGGCGACTCCTGCGCATTCAATCGTCGAACCTAAGAGGATGGGCCACCAGGTTTTCCGCGGCCATACATTACACATGTACATGGCCAAGTACGTGCCGACTTGATTTGCTTAGCCTTCAGATTCTATGACATGTATATGTTGGTAGGGGAACATACCTCCAAGTCCTGGCGTGTAGTATAAGAGTTGAACGCCGGCAGAAGACGCGTTGTGGCCCTTGCATCAATCACTTTAGTTGAGCACATTTCTTCCGCCAATTGCTCGGATATGGGATATACAACACATACCCTGACCATGGTGAAATAGAGATTCACGAAATAAAGGACAGCGTACATGCCCACCCCCGTCGCGAAGTTGATGAAGAATAACAGGCTAATGTTCCGTTGGCTCAGAAGTTCCCAAGCCAGCATGGGCTGCTGGTGAGGAAACAACCGTGACAACGACTTACCGGGGGCCATCATATACTGCCATAGGATGAAACCGACCGTCATCAGGGCGCCAATGATGAGAGGGACGAGAACAGCCGCGTTGTCCCAGTCGTAGGTAGCTCCTGCCCAGGTAAAGGCCAGGATCATGAGTCCGACGCCGAAGATGGACAGGATTTCGCCGCCGACATCGATCGTTTTCAGACGACGCGCGAGTGGTGACTGTCCGCCTGTTGCGTGCTCATCTAGGCCAGGAATTGGCTGCGGCCCGAGGAGGACGGACCGGATGAGAAAGATTATTATGAATGAGACGGCACACGCGGGGAGGTTTATTCCGAAGCACCATCTCCAGTTTGCACGGGTAAGAACACCTGGAGGAGAGACAAACTGGTCAGGGACACTCATGCAGGTATGGTAGCAGTCGATGCATCAATGCTTTATATCACTCACCTCCTAGGACTGGTCCGGCCCCAAACGAAACACCCGCGACTAAAGAAAATATCGAATTGTTCTTGGCATTCTCCTTCAGAGACACCTTGTCGGCGAGGATGACCCGAATGATCACGCCGATGCCTGCAGCCCCGACGCCCTGCAGAGCTCGACCGAGCAGAAGAACGGGGAAAGCATGTGTCGGCGCGCCGGTGCAGAGCGCGCTCCCTACCATGACAATGAAAACAGCCGCTTGGAGGGACCAGTGTCTCCCGAATATATCGGTGAAGTGGCCCCAGGCAGGGATGAAAGCTGCTGATGTCAAGTTGAAGGCGGTGACAATCCAGTTAAGCTGCGTGATTTCGCCTGTTCCTTGATTAGGACCAAGGTCTGTGGAAAAGTTCATATCGCTTACCAAACTCGACCGCAATCCATGGGAGAGCGCTTGCGATACTGTAGGCGAGGCCAGGCGTTTGTTAGCTGCCGTCTAACGATTCTTACGAGAGCGTTATAACCAACGCTTGATCGCTCGGAGAAAACACAGCAGGAGGCGACTCAACTTACATCGTCATGTCAAAAGCCTGCACCGTGAATGGTAACACGAGGCCCAAAATTATCTTGGCTCGGTAAATACTTGCGGCCCTCTTCTCCTGGGCACAAACCTCACAGGCCTGGGCAGCTTGGGCGGCCTCTCCAGCCCCATCTTTCGTCTCAGCACCAGCAGCCGGAATAGTTTTCGTGGGCGAAGACCCTCCCGGCAAATGCGGGCATGTCGTGGTCTTTTGTTTTCTCTTGAAGAGCATTATAGCAAATATATTGCATTTTTCTATCTCTACTGATCAGAAGCAGTCGGCGAGGTGGCCTAATGCACGAAGGATAATCATGTTTTAGATTATATACACACCTTAAATTAAAAACAGCAGATTGGAAAAAAGGCTGCCTAATGGGCACCGTATTCTCAGGGTTCGATATCCATATACGAGCAATGCGAATGCGAGAGGTCTCTCAGCCCTAAGACCCCTTGCAACATCATGCTTGCGGATAATCGGCATGTTCGTAGTCCGGCCAATGACCTCGACGTCTCCCACCAGTGAAGAGGGGATATTGTCCCACTTCTTCATCAGGAGGGTGCCGAGATGCCGAAATGGGAAAAATATAGACCCATGATTTTGCAGACAGCCACGATTGCGACTTAGGTTCACACAAGACGTCTTTGCATTTGAACCTGTATTCATTCCCGCTTGAGCACAATGGTCCTAACTCCTAAGATAGTGTCGTATCCGGGCAACCGTCAAAGATAGTTCCTGGTTGGTCGTTTTACAAGTGCATGACGGATCTAGCGGCTGATATTCGATCTATTGACCCTCTAATGTCACATCCCGCTCGACATCAGGTGTTGGGAATAACGAGGCGATGTGTTGTATTTGGGGATCGCGATCTAACAAATTATCCAAATGTCGCATGAGCTAAGAACTTGCATAAACTACACTCGCTGTAACTCGGCTTTCCTTGGTCCTCCTTAAGGGAGCGGCCAATTCATGAAAACACTCTTACATACAATCCCAAGTGTAAGGGGCAAGGCGCGAAAAAAAAAAAACAAGTAGTGATCACCTCCCCTTCCATGATCCCGAGCCTCGCAACAATATCTGCTCTTTAGGGGAGATTACGACTTGTATCGGAAAGACCGACTTCCCAATCAGGACCCAAATAGTCTGCTATTGATCCCACCACAAACTGCGTTGTTTGCTTTTTCATCTACATGCTCGAAAGCTCGTGCCAGAGTAAGATGTAAGAGACTGGAATTACTCGTGCTTCGAAAAGACAATGCCGCAGCAGTTCGACATATGAGGGAGGGATGAAGACCGACCAACTCCTCACAGTCAGGTTCGGTTGTATTGGCGATGCCTGCCGGAAACTTTGTGTACAGGAGAGCAGTTTTATACCTCGGCTGTATGTAATAGCCCGAAACTTTGGCAAAGGGATGGTGCCTGTAGCAGGCGGTTCAACAGAGCGTAATAATCGGCTTGCTCATCCACCTTGTTGTTGTGCGGACGAAAGATGCCCACTAAATCAGTATTATATTGGGAATGAACCCTTTCTAGTATCATAGTCCAATGCTTGTCCCAAGACCTTGAAGCTGCTTGAAGTACCGTAGCATGGCAAGCGGTTTGCGCTCCAATGTCGGCGTCGTGTGCAAGTAAACCTGCCGCAACCTTGGGATGCCCTTCCGCGGCGGCTGCCTGGAGAGCCGGGCTAGGTCGCCCAACACATACGTTAGGATCGGCACCGTACTCCAAAAGCAGTGGAACGCTCTCCATACCGCCTTGTTCAGAAGCTTCACAAAGTGGTGTCAAATGGCCCTTGCCCATTCCGTCGGCTTCGGCTCCTTTTTTCCAGGAGCGCTCGCATGAGTCGTTTCCAGCCTTTTCTCAGAGCTAAGTTGAGGGGCGTGTGCCTCGAACTGTGAAGTATACTAACGTCGGGACCATTGTCGATCATCAGCATACAAGAAGCTTCGCTCATCATTTCAAAAGACAAGGTAAGGAAGTACTCCCCAGCCGAATCCTGCATGTTGATGTCGAGGCCCCTCTTTAGCAGAGGCTGAATGATGTCCTTATGACCCTTGAGGAGTGCGAATATTAATGCACAATAAGCGTGCTCAATGTTTGTTCCGATGAAGTCCTAATCTTGGTAAGTAGCAACTGGGCGATCTCCCCACTTTCATTGCATCTCAAAGCCTCGATCAGCGGCGTGGATTCTTCTGGATGGTCGCCGACCGCGAGTCGGTCCGCGCCTTTGGCGAGGAGCATGTCAAACACCTGCCCGTATACATTTGAGTTCTCACCATCCCGTCCATCATGAGCAGCGCCGTTATTAAGCACCGCTTCTACGATCCTGGTATGACCCTCCGCCGACGCTGCACGAAATGATGTAATGGGAAAACCTCCCGTCTCGTTCGCATCGATGCCTTCACGGAGAAGCTGTTCCACCAAATTGATGTGACCGCCGTAACTAGCGGCCAGCAGGCAAGATCGCACCCAGGATCCCAAGAAAAGGGATCGAGCACTTACATCCCCAGCACCATTTTCGCGTAGAGTCCTGATCACGTCTCGATGGCCCTGACTAAATGTGAGATGGAGGCTATGCCCGAAGAACCCCATGGGCGCGTGCCTCCTTCTGTAGTCAACATTTCATCAGCAACTGGCTGTAGGCCGAGGTGGCTGGCTACGGCTAAGTCGTTCCAGTGGTTAAAATCCATCAGGGCCGCTCCGAGGCGCGGCAAGCGTGCCCATAAATTTCCCCCATTTTCTGGTGCGGAGAAGGTGAGCTTCGGCCCGCCATTCTTTTGCTGTGTGGGCTTCCTGTGCACGAAAGTGAAACCCCCAATGAACGCCGGCGTAGGAGCGGAACAGGTCTGACGGTCTGCCGAGTTCTGACCGTAAGGGTGTCTCCGGGTTTAGCAGCAACAGATAACTAATACATATACTAGACATCGTGCTATGGCATTCAGGGAGACTCAAGCGCCCTTGCCAGCGACCTTTCCTCTCCGAGTGAAGGAGGAATTCTCGTGCTGTTTGGTGAATGAAGAACACCCTAGAATCATGTACCCGAATAAAAAGACCGGTGATATTCTCAACTATTCTCTCGAAATCCTCGGAAGGCCACATGTCTTCTTCCAGCTCCTCGATGGAACGCCGAAGCTTTTTCCCAGCCAATGTTAACGCAACGTTTGCTTCCTGGAGAGTCAGGGGTTCCACTGCTGCCAGGACGATTCGAAGCAGGGTATCGGTAAGTTTTTCGTCCTGGTTCCTCCTCAATAAATCTTCATAAGCTTCGGATATCTCGGTAGGAATACTCTCCAAAAGTAACTGGATACTGGGCCGCTTTCCGTAGGCGCTCATTCTCTTCTCAATAATCCCGAAGATTAGATGATTCCAGAGATAGGTGCGATTCTTCATTTCCTTGAGCTGCTTTGATATATGCTCTCTGTCGCGCTGATGGAGTTTCCCTGCAATTTTCTCAACCTGTCGATCAATGACGAGGTCAATGTCTCGACTGATGTCGGCTATCTCCTCGTCTTCCTGGATACGCGACACGGCATTGGCTGGAAACTCTTCAAATTTGGAGATCATGTCGTCGTAAGGGCGGCTAGTTATCAAAACCTTCAAATTAGTTCCGGGCGAGGACTGCCACTCGCGGCACAAGTGCTCAAGCTTATCAAGGAGCTGGTGTCTGGTGCCTCTATCACACTCATCAAGGGCATCGACGATGAAGACCATTTTCCCAGCCTCTGGCGATCGAACACATGAGGCCAGTATCTGCCACAGAATGGAGAAATTTTGGCACAGCATCTTGCCATGCTGCTCATAAGCAGGTAGGGCATGTCGAATCAACCTACCACCAGGGCTCTGCGTAAAGATCTGGTGAAGAATGGCGCACAGACATTGGCTGGCCTTGGTCCTCCTTTCGTCGCCCTTCTTGAAAAAGAAATGGCAGATTGTTCCCGCTGTCGTGGCACATCCAAGGCGCTCATCCACTAACGCCCGCGACAGAACAGACTTGCCACAACCTGGGCCTAGAGAGATCCAGAGGATTTTGAAAGGCTCAGAGTCCCTCCATTGCTGGAACTTGTGGTTGTCAAATATCCACATACACGTCCCCTTCGTTCTCTCCACGTTGACATCTTTGGAGGCCTCGTAATCAGATGAGAGTAGCTCGAGAATCTCTCGGCGCTGTGTGTTAGCTGAAGACGGAACTTCATATTAGTTTCCTCGTTGTTCAGATGATAGGACGCGGAGGGACCTGTTTAAGATAGGACTGACCGGGTGCTTCCCCTGGTTCATCAATTTGGTTAATCTCTATAATCGGCAGGACGAATTCTAACTAGCCACTTTCCCTTCCTAGCAGATTCTCAGGAGTCCTTACCGAAGCTCAAACTTTGGATAGGGCCACTAAATACATTCCTCCCCGAGTTGAATGTGTGACTGCCTCCTTGCGCATTGATCTGCTGAGCAGTGGCGTTATCTGAGGCATTCATATGGGCATGGGCCTGCCCAAAAGCATCGAACTCCGAGTCGTTCAGTGATGGAGGAGGCGAAAGCTCGTCGATAACCGTCTTAATAGCCTCAGGATCTCCCGTTGTTGCCAGCTTTTCTAGGCTCGTTAAGATAGACTTAATGAAATCAACACGGTGAGCCTTCACGCTCCGGAGTGCAGTGCGATACCACCCCTGGACCGATGCCCACCAGCTTGTCGCACCTGGATCTTCTTTGAATTTTTTCTCAAGGGTTTTAAATGTTCTATCCATCTCCTTAGCATCTTTGTCGACCTTCTTAAATGTTTGCGAAAGATCCACGATCTTGTTTATCGTGCCGTAATATGATGCACTGACAGCCCCGACGATTGCAATTATCAACCCAACAAGACCGAGAGCCACCATTTCGTAGAACTTAGGCGTCGTTCGTCAGGTATTGATAGATAAAGACCATCAGAGCCAGAACAGGCGCTCTTAATGTAAGGTGAGCGTCTTCACGAACAACTAAGCAAAAGTGAAGAAGGGAGGGAATCTGGTCGGGTGCTGCATCAGAAAGAGGAGGGTCTTGATTTTTGATTTCATCGCCATTACCGTGGTTCGCCTCCAGGCGGGGTCGACTCGCCTCAGCGCTGGAGATGCAATGCGACCATCCTCTAGCCGCCAGCACCCTTCCTCGCTTCGCCCAATGGACCGTGCGTGATCGGTTTTAATGTGTTCAGAGCTGGTTTATTGGGCGCCACTCATGCAGGCCTGAGTTGCGGAGTCTGGAGTCCAGACATTGTTTCCAACCCACGAATGAGGGGGGAAAAAATGTCTCGTGTGGCGGAGGACGAGTCAGTTTTCCATGCTCTTCCGAGATACTCTCCGCTGCTCTGCATTGCCAAGCCCCATATTATCGTCCGGAATAGCGCGATTGCGTGCTCAGTGCGTTCTTTTGTCGCCTGTTTCGCTTTTGAACAACGCTTTTAAGGTAACTATTCCCGGCGCAACATGGCGCTGAATCTAGAAACTACAAGTTCCAACCTGTCTCTCAAGCCATATCGTAGAAGCCTCCGCTGGCATTCACAGTGCCGCCTTGCTGATATTTCCCCGCTCCTCGGGCTGCTTTAGGCTGCGTCGAGGCGGATCACTAAATGTAACCCCCCACTGCGCGAATAAAGGGAGTTTGGGTTAGAAAAGAGTTCGGCGCATTGATGAACCTTGACTTTCGACTAAAACATGACACTATATACATATTGACTAGGAGAAAGTATTTGAGCCACACTTCAATGGCCAGGCCCTACCAGCTATTCTTGAGACTCGATATGGTCGATCTTAAAATAGCTAGATGACAAGTTCCTTCTCAATGTGCTCTATTTCTTCTAGTGGTCCTTGATGTGAGCTACGTACGTATCCTCGTCATCGAAGACACCCGCATTTTCCTCTCAGGCAGGACCCTTAGTTTCTACAAACCAAAACCAGATGCAAGGCACTCGATTACCAAGGTGGCGATGTGCGACGTACACAAATTAGAATTTACACTGGAGGTCAGAGAGTCTCACTGAGTTCACGTCCTGGTTAAAGACGCCGGCGAAAGAGACGATATAGCGAGACCTTGGCGCGGATGTTGTATGGCAGGTAGGCGGCTGTCAAACCGGGCCATGCAAAGCCGGCAACCCCGTAGAACAAGAAAATCTCTCCAATAACGGGACCACCGACCCCCTTGTTCCGGGTCTTTTCGTACAGGGCGGAACAGCTGAGGGAAGAGTCAGTGCAATGGGTATTTAGTTAGAGGGGCACGACGGAGCAAAGCTGACATCCCCCGTCCAGGCGTTGAAGCCGAGTGGCATACACGTGACTCTAACTACCATTTAATATCGCTTAAAGCTTGAGATCATAATGTAGGGTTTGTCTGTAACCTATCGTAAAGGCCCAGCTCCGCGTATGCGACCAGACAAGCAGAAACACCTTTCCAAACTTGACTTAGCACTTACACCTAGCAAGCAGAACACTTTACTCGGTTAGAAGAGGGGGCCAATCAAGACGATGAACCGGACAAGGGTCGTAACTTTCTGAATCTAGGCTACTGATGAGAGGTGAAGAGATTAAAGTCTGAAATACGTCATGTGTGTGGAACATACGGGAGCAGACGGGCTTCCTCGTCCCCAGTTCTCGGCCCAAATTATTTAGGACGGTGTTTTCCTGTCGAGATTTATATTCTTCACAAAGTTCACCCTAGTCCTGCATTCCCATCCTTTAAGCTTAATCGCCGCAAGCCACCGTAGGGTCACTCTTCTCACATCTGCCGTACTGGCATGTTCCTTCGACACCCCATAGGCCCTAGCCCGACTTTAGGGGGAAGAAGACGGGGATTGAAGTATTATGGTACTCCAATAGACAATCCCGGTATGCAGGAGCGTGCTGGCCGGGAGAAGTATCCTCAGTCAGACGCTGTCTTTACCAACAAGAAAGATTCAGCTACCCCCTCAACTTTACGGAGGGTGAGTGGCCGACCGCCTCCCGGAACCGCAAGGCAAATCTCTACGCTGCCACGCCGTGGTTTTACCGGGAATCTTTCCCGCTCTGGGCCTATTATAAGGATTGGATCCAGGAGTCGCTAATTCAGGCTATCATTAACCATATACAAGGTTACGGGGCGTTATAGGGGCAAATGCTACGCTTGGGACGTTGCCAACGAGGCGCCCAATGATGGCAGAACCTACCATGATGGAGATTTCCTCGACGACATACTCGGCGAAGACTGGATCAAGCTGGCTTCCGTGTTGCCCAGCAGGTTGATCCCGACGCCAAACTGTGCTACAGCGATGCGGACATTGAAACTCCCGGCCCAAAGGCTGCCGGTGTCATTCGAATTATCCGCGTGCTTCAGCAAGAAGGCATCTGCATTGATGGCGTTGGCCGTCAGTCTCACATTGATGCTGGCAAGGCGGTCCCATGCCCCAACCGATGAATCAATTTCTGCGATTGGTGCTTACGGGAAGCTTGACATGGAAGTTGCCCTGACCGAGCTTGACGTGGGTATCGTCCCTCATGTCACAGAGAAGGCTCTCCTATACGGTATGCCTAAGTACTTAGGGACGCGCTAATACAAGATTACACATTGTAGACGCGTGGGTCCGGTCTCCGCTGGTGCTTGCATTGGCGTCACACTGTGGGACGTAGTTGCATAAAACTCCTGTGCGCATCCTACAGAACGTATTGTTAACCAAGTACGTCGTATAGGAATGGGAAAAGGGCTCGGACGATGTTTTCAACTTTTAACAGCCGCTGTTCCTCCTGAGTGAACTTGTCAAACTTCCGTGAATCTAGAGCAAACCTTGATCCTCATGGGCGTTACCAGCAGCCCATGGTGGCAGCTCATCCAGCCCCACCAAGCAGCTCCACAAGCCGTGGTAACTTTCCTCGGCGTTCAGTCCGAGCAGGCTCTCAGTGGGAAAAGGGCTAAGCGAAAGTTCAATAACGAGACAACCGAACCTTTTGACCACGATTAGGCTCTTGTTGGAAAGGCAAGGCTTATCTTGATCGATGTTGCTGAAGCGAACCTGTCTACATAAAACGCCGTATTTTGAGTGAGACAATTTGAGCGGTGCTCAGGCACTCAGTAAGCCCATTACCCATAACCAAGCGCTCTGTAATGACCACAAACCTACACCTATCGAATATACTACAAGAGAAGGAGATAAAATCGCGGAGCTGGGCACTAATCCGGTCATCGAGGTAGAGCAGTAAACCGAAATGTAAAACCTGCGACGATGTTCGGTAGAGTGTGGGTTTTCGGAATCTAAATACGGAAGTCGACATCGACATCACCAGTCTCCTTGCTGATGTAGTTTTCTTTATCGGGCGCTGCTTTTCCGTACTTATATCTCCATTTCCCGCCAAGAATATTATGTGAATAGTACCTCAGGTCAATCAGAGCCTCGAAAGTAATTTCTCTATGACCTAAAACATTCTTAGAGTAACTACAGATATTATTGTAATGGATCCCGTGCTGCCTAGAGCCGTAGGTGCCTATTACTCTTAAATTTGAGGATCATCCGGCTGCTGAAAGGAAGCGCTGCGGTAAGGATATGCTCTATAGAGCTCGAGGAAAGACCAGTTTCACTAAGAAATAGTATTTAGACTCACAACTTAATTAATGTAACAACTTCAACTTACCCTAAGACCGACTTATGTGCTCCGAATCCTCCTTTTTGAATCCGACTCAATTCCGATCGGGCCCCGCAACTAAGCCATTCCGGCGGCAAGTCTACAACGCAGTGCATTCTTGCTATATTTTACATCCCGGGAGCTATAGAGACTGAATAGTACGCTCTTTTACTCTAAGTTGACGACCTTGTATACTCTAGAGAAGAGTAGTCAGATCACCTAATCTTTAATTACATATTTAGTGATATATATATATATATAAGATAGCTATTTATTAGAATTTATATTTTATATAATAATTTTTAATAAAATATATTTATATAATTATAAATAAAATATTTATATATAATTTTAATATTTTAATATTTAATAATTAAAATATATTATAAAAGATACTTTATTATATAATTTATTTTAATAAATATTTTAAATTAGTAAAAATATAAGTTTAAAAAAATCTTAAAACCTTTTACTATTTTAGAAAAAAGTAGAAAAGTAGTGAAACGGAGTAGTGTAGCCTACCCGCTCACTCTATAAAAGAAAATAAAACGATTTAGCGAATAATTTAGGCAATTCCTGCAAGAAGCTGCTGCAACGCTCCCATATAGGAATGGACAGATGTGTTACGATCCTAACACTTCGGGTTCTGGTTGATCAGTGAAATAGGTGAGTGCTGGGACAGTAGGTGCCTGTTTAGAGATAAGTGAGGCAGTCAAGCAGTATTCACAATGGTAGGTATCGAGAGTGCGTATACAAGTGTAGGGTGTAGATGTTACTTGTATTGACTACTGAAGAGTCTGGAAGATAACTAGACCGGTGGGAGACATCGTAGCTTTATATAGACACTTCTTCCATCCGTCTTCAGTTCCTTATCGTGGTCGATCGAGCCCTTGCTCGATCGCCCGGTCGACTCCTGGTTCGACCGGTCGGTCGGTCGGGTGTCCGTCCGACCGACTCATCGGACGCCAAGCCGCCCGATTCCATGACTAAGCTGTTCCATTTTTCCCTAATTCTACCGTTCTGGCTCGCTGCCCGGCTCACGTGACATGGCCGCGGCCAGATCATGACAAGATGTCGGATCTGTTGATCAATGGAAATGATATAGAAACAAGTAAAAAAGAGACTTCTAAATAGGAGAAAGTCAAGATACATTAATGTCAGTATCCAAGAAGAACACTTAGGGATATAGGATAGGCTAAAATAGATAGCGTGAGGTCACCAAGGAGAATAATCGATGAGAACTTGTAAGAACTGTTCTTTTAGGAGGAAGAAAGAAAAGAAAAGAATCACCCCTGTCCTGGCAAAGGAAGAAAGTTCTTCCGCCCTCTGTCCTTGCACTCATTAAAGGAACTACACCTTTTCTACTGCGTCACTCTTTTCCCCGTCACAGTAGTTAAAAGTAGGAGGTTCGATTAAAGGATATGTTGGCGGCCTGGATAGCTAGCTCCTAGTTTGTCGGAGCCAAGCAGCATAATCCATAACACAAACAGGTCTATACCGCCACTCACAGGAATAAGAGACAGAGGTTGTGAGCCACACCACACAGCAGAAATAGTTTAATGGTCATCGCATGGTCGTAATAGTTAAGTAGGACATCGGGAAGTCAACAATCAGCTGGAATCTACATTGTAGAACTTGGCAGCTAGAGAAGAAAGAAGAAAAGTAAAAAGGAAGAAAGTAGAATTGAAAATAGGATAGTAAAAGAACGACTCTCGTAACAACTTGTGAGCCTAAGGGAAACGACTGATTGCTCTCTGCCACTTGCGTTTTCCTTTTCTTGCCACACGTGCTGTCTTCTCCTGTCTAATTTCTACTCTATAGATGTAGGAGCCTTCGTTTCTTTTATGTGTAAGTGAGGTCTGGGCATGTGGAACTTTGGGCTTCCTCCGTGGCGGCAGTGCTCGACGATTTGGCGTCGCCGAATGCCGGTTGCCCTACGCCCCAACACATTGGCTGGCTTGGGCGACTAGTAGACCTCGAGCTACTATATAGTTATTACAGCTTTGGGCCTCGATGCCAGATGTCAGATGCAGCCAACAACTTGCAATTGGGGACGTGAGAGAGCTACGCTCCTTCACTTCAGGTTTGATATTAGCTAATAGATTACTTACAGTGCTGGAAATGAGTCTTCGAATGGATTTACGGCTAGTGATGGATCGCACATTGAATGTCGGTAACTTGTAAGCAGTTAAGAGAGTAAATGGCGGTGATTTTCTTTTATTTATTGAGCAAGTGCTGGAGCACTTATTCTTTATATCTGGCAGAGCCAGGTATATGACTTGCAATTGCATGCTGCCTGCGGCAGTATCGTGACAATGTCTACCAAAAGTTCAACAGTGTTCATTCGTTCTAGGAGCTTTCCTTCCCAGGTCAACTATTTTTATGGAATATGACGAATAAAACGCGTGAAGAAAATTCGAACAGAGATATATAAAGCGGTATGATGGGGAGTATCATTCCTACAGTCTCAATGTCTAGGCCGCCTCTTCCCTCGTCGTAATAAACCACTTACACGAGAATATGTTATTCTATGCCGGTCGTTTAGGACAGCTATTTTCTTCTTCCTTTCCTCCTCGATGCAAGAGATAACTTGTACTTAATACACTAGCATCATTATGATTATTACCAGTTCTCCCACGCAAAGGGGTTAGCTTCCTTCAATAATTAATGTAGTCCGTTTAATATATATATATATGCGCTCTATTATTACATTCGACCCTATACTGCATAGCTCCAGACTGTACGCCCAGCTCTCTAGGTCATAGTGTCCTGAAGAGCCACTTCTAAGATCCATTTCGCCATCTCTTCCCAGTAAGGACTATTATTTGTAGGTGCCTCAATGGTGTGTCAGCGGGCCGACCTTTATGCAGGCCCAGAGCGGTGACATAAGGCAGAAGCGGCTGTTCGTGGGCAGCTGCCTACGGGTGGCGGACACTCGGGAAAAGCGATCGGAGGATAAGGACATTGATCGGTAGTGATACACCTTCGTGATCGCTCCGATCGCTCGGGGAAGAGCTCTGATCCCCTAGGAAGAGATGGAAGGGAAGCGTCTATATAAATTACGAAGTCTAAGCTGTATCTAGTTTGTCCTTCCAGGCTCTTCAGTAGTCAATTCAAGTAACTTCGCTTGCCTTGTTACAACAGACCCCACGACCCTATCTTCAGCCCAAGCCACGGTGATCCCGGTTGGATCGTAACATGTTGTTTCCCGTTGATGAACAGGTCCAACGTCTACATTAATTCTAGAAGCATTACATCGGCTTCTTGAAAGCGCCAATTCATTAAAATGTCTTGAAAGGAAAAAAAAGTTAATAATGTACAAGTGTAGTGTCTAATGGAATAATATTGAAGCGCTGTGGGCTGTGATGCCCTGTCTGGAAATGCGGTGCCATTTCTAAATGTCTTTGGGGCTGACTTTTTTTTGCTGTGTTCAATATACATACCATCAAGGTATTGTATGTCTTCGTGCACTCAATATTGTTCCAAAAGAAATAACCATCGGAATCTAGAAAGCCGTTCGACCTAGATCGAAGAGATTTTTCCACTTTTGAACCATGACACACCAATTATACCGCGATGACGAGCATCATGGCACCCATAAGGATTGTCGCCCGATTTTCTCATTTCTTTTCTAGAACTCATGGGTATGTTGCGTCGCCCGGCGGCACTTGGTGTATTTTTCTTCGGAATTTAACTTTTTTTCTTTGACTTGCGGCATTCCCCGAGGTGTCCCAGGTGTGCAATGACATCGCCGTCCTCTCGGCCACAAGAGCAGCGATAAAAGTCATTGGACTTGTCCCCTCGGCAACTCCTCACATGGAGCTCGTGGTTTTGCTTGCGAGGGACTATCTTATCGCACCTGCATCTGTACCTCGTCTTCGGGTCCGAGTTGTGCACCTCGCGGAAATGCCGCTTCCTGTCCTTGTCACACGTGAAGCTCTTTTGACAGTTTAGCTCCTGGCAGAAATACCGGCGGGATTTCGATTCTCGCCGGGGCGTGGCAACCGGTGAAGTAGTTTTCGCGGAAGCAGGCGTTTGGCCGGAGCGAGCATCCCTGTTGGGGAAATTGCACGTTGAATTTGAGATGGACGGAGGGCTTGCTTGTTCGCTAAGCATACCCGGTCCATCTTCCCCAGGGAAGGCAGGAGCTTTCGAACCAGAGCCGGGAAGAGGAGGGAAGGGGGCCGGTGAGGAGTTCGTGAAGTCACCAGCCGGCTGAGTGACAGGAGACAGGGAGTCCGCAATGGGAACTTGCGTGTCTAATCGGGCCTCGACATTGTTTACGAGGAGTGTGGGATTGACGGTCATCGCGGGCTCGTGGATGCCTGCCCAAACAGGGATCGTGCGAAGATACTCTTCAGCTTCTTCGGGTCCTGAAGCACCTGAGTATCCGCTCAAGACGGGATCTCGGTTGGGCAGCTTCCACCGTTGTGGTTCCGAGTATTTGCCGTGGCAAAGAGGTGGGTTCTCTCTTCGGTCTGGGTCGTCCGGCAGACATAGACTTATACGATGATCATGATGGTGATGATTGATGGGACTTGCGCGGGGGATGCCTTCCCCCGCGCGAGGCCAGGTTTAAGATTCGTAGAAAGAAAAATATAAAAGAGGCGCCGGTGGATTCCTGCGTCAGTGGTCAACGGTCAGCAAAGCGTGAGACTTGATGTTGATAGTAAAAGGTAGAGCCAGTCGGGGTGTTGATTAGTCCAATGGACTGCGGAGATAGGTGGGTGCAGATATAGGCATCACGAGCACCAAGTCTTTATTGATTGTCCACTTACTTTACGTGATCTGCCTCGATGTTAAAATAGCGAAGCCATGGAGAGAAAAGAAGAGGAAGGGGGAGGGGGAGAGACAGGTTGGATTCCCTCTTAAATCGAAGGGAGTCCATAACGCCACACGTTCGGTTCATGGGGGAACGTCACCCGTTTGGAACTCTCTTTACCATCAGGCTACGCCCTCATGTCAATCTCTTCAGCTACCTCTTGTAAAAGGCGCCACGGCGCGTCCCAATACCCGCCATGGCTATCCCGCGCTTTTTCGATTGGTTGATTTGCGCTGCTCACTTCTCGGCGCCGTGGCTTAACATTGCTCTCCCGGACTCCGGAACCCCTCCCCGAAGCTGCCACAGGCCCCTCGCGGTACGGCCAGATACCTTGAAATCTCATTAGGGACACTACAAATATATGTATACACAGGTAATTGATGTGTATTTCAAGATGTGGAAATTAGTAGACCCCCTTTACCTGCGTTGTCACGGGCGCACTACTCAACTACCCCTGGGAAATAGGAATTGTATCGTCCATTTTAAAATTAGCCTGCATTGAGGAGATAATCAAAACAAGCACCACCACTAAACGAAAAAGAAGCAATATACAAGAGAACACGAATACAGAGGGAAAAGACAGCAGGGAAACCACTAAAATTAAGCATTATCAATCTTATTCGCTAGCACCATATAAAGCACCAGAATCTGATAGAGATATATTCAACTGCTGATACTAGGAACTATACGTTCTATTGTGCCTTTGTTGGTTGAAAGGAAGAAGAAGAAGAAAAAGAGAAAAAAAAAAAAAAAAAAAAGCTTGGAGTTGAAGTACTGATTGGCAACCTGTTCCATTGTGAGAGCAAGGCCTCCGACCCTCATGTGGGGCTGATGACCGGCTTGCTAAAATATTCATCGTCATTCGTCAACAAAATATGAACCCTGGTCGAAGAGAGCTGTGGTTTCGAGCTGATCGAGCAAGTCTAATCCCTGTCACGGAATGCTAACAGATAGGTCACATCAAGATTGAAGGTAGAGATCCTCTGCAGCTCGTTAGGCCTGCCTCCAAATTCGCGAGCAACTTCCACTTTGTGAAATGCTGACCGGTTATCCCCCCGGTCCAAAACTCGAAAAAGCAATAAGCACTTGTCGAAGTCGTAAGAGCATGATAGAAGATAGGGACCGAAGACTATGCTGCCTTCACTGCTCCTGCAGCGTAGCCTGCAATCACATCCGAACAGGTCCATGTCGCTATTTGGTTGACAACGCAGTGTGATGGAGAATCTAGACTCTAGAAGACCTGGATATCCGTTACTTTGAGATGAGATGGACGTGGCGCCCCCTTTTTTTCTGTTCTGATTCCCAATATTGTGGATCCGTATTCGTTAATAGCCAAGCTCTTCTCATTCTAAGAGTCGGCTGTCCTTGACGGCTATCCCCGCCGCGATGTGCAATTTGTACGACCGAGGAAGGGCGTGGTTCTGATAGTTCCTTTGATGTACGACAGCGCGCTCGTACCAAAGTGGGTCCTGAATATGAGGACCTGTGCCTTAAGGTTGGGCACCGCGTGACTTCGAGCGAGGTGGTAGACTGGTGGACCACTGGCCAGTGACGCGGATCGCATTTACCTTACTTGTACAAATATCAAAGATCCGGGGGCTCGGACGTTTGGTCTCGTAAAGGTGTACGTACCTCGTCCCAACTGGTATCCTCCATCGTACCAAGGTCGACATCATACATCCTTCCTATTGGCGTTGACGCTATTGATCACTTGCGTTGTGCGAAGACGAAGCTGAGGAAGAACCGATTCACCCTGCCTGCTTCTTCCGGCATGTTCCAGGACAATCATGTTAGGCCTGGAGTCCCCCGGCGGATAATGACAGAGGGAGAGAGAGCGGAATTGAACATTATAATGCACTCAAATGCTCCAAATGCCTCGTAGGTTGTAATACATAAGTCGAGATCTCCGCTTGTGATTTCAGAAACCATCCTTCAACAATTCATATCTCTTAAAGTCCTGACTCCAATACCAACAATAAAGATATTAAGCTTCCTCAACTCTAAGGGCCATTCCTCTTACCCACAAGTTTCCGGCCGACATATATTCACTTTGTGCTTTCCGTAAAGATGAGCGACAAGTACTCAGCCAAGAAGTCACCCGTACGTGTATCCCAGTTTCCGGGCCATGGTGCGTACTTTAACCTTAAAATATAAAGCCGACTGAAGAGAGCCTGAAGACGGGCAAGTCAAAGAGAGCACGAGATCCCCAGCAAAACAACACCTTGGCCCAACACCTCCAACCTAGGACTGCTCAGTCAACTGGAGCTTGTCTCCAGCGCTGGCTATCGCAAGATATCCGAGAGGACCCATGGAATCCCCTTGCCGCCGCGAACCAGCCTCCGCAACCATCAAACAAGAAGCCATGAGAAACTCGGGAACGACGGGATGGCTTTTAGTCACACTTGCATGATACAGAGGAGGGTTAAAAGATGTTCAAGGGTAGAAGAACAGTCCTCGCAGGAATACGCCTGCGACTTTATGTTAGAATTTATGAGACTACGCTACACTATCCTAACAGCTGGCTTGAGTGCTGAACCAAACATTACCTATAATAAATACAGTCTCGCTATTGCACAGGCATGTAGATACTCTAGAACGCAAGTATTCTTTGACAATGTCAGTCGGTCACGGTAGGACCGTGTAGACTATCAACCAATAAGAATATCCCGTCCCCCAAGGACGGGATATCCTGATTGGTTTAATGAGGCTGGGATTTCATATACATCCCGCCAGCCCAAACTCTGCCCCTCGAAGCACGACCATCCTGTCCAAACCCCGGTCAGTCTCGAATCAAGAGGGTATCCCTCCTGCTGGCTGTTCCAGTTCGACCCCAACACTCTGCGTCTTGGGGCTCTTTTGGAAAGTGTAAGCGTGGTACGAGTGCCGAGGTACTTGGCACAATAATCCGACCTTTGACCTTTACAGGAGCTGAGCAGCTCAAGCAGTGCGCCACATTTCCTTTCGAGGACAGAACGAGGTCCAAGGCCGTTTTCGACCTAGCGCTTTTGCGCTGTCCCGTGAGTGCGACCATTCGGTTTTCCAATCTTGCAGTCCTGTTTCGCAGCGGTGATTGTCCTCATCCGTCTAGTATTACTCGTCTCCTTGCAATAGCAGTAAGAAGATAGATTAGCTATCATCTTAGAGCCGCAGTGGCACTTCAATTTTCTCCTTGCCGCAGATTTAATAAAATCACCAATTGATCCCTTCTCACTTATTTAACGAATATCGATCTGCTAGGGTGAGTAGACCACAGTCAAATTATAGGATCATTCCCTGTTCCAGGGGCCATGGCCTCTCCTTAAGTTGTTCTTAAAGCATCCTGCAGAATCTCCAGATCATTAAGTTAATACTTGTTCCAGATGACACGCCTGTATCCCGGGTCGGTTGGCCATTCCCGTAGCCGAGTGTATCGTGGGGTAATCGTAATTCGCGATGAGCCAGTGCCCTTCGTTGATCTTGCTACCCCCCCAATTAACCGCTACCAACAGGGCTCAGGGCACACCTTGGTTTGAGAACTTTGAGCGGCACTCCGCATATCATGGTGTTGTTGGAGCTTTGAAAAATCGTAGAATCGTACATGTCGAGTAAGCATGAGGGACAGGGGACGTAGCCCCAGCTACAGCCACGACTACACCACCTAGGGAGCCAGGTAACTCAACATGTGCAGCTACAAGTCCTACGGATGCATCATTGGTCGCGCTCAGGGAATGTTGATTTCGTCAAGGATTGTTAGCTAGACAAGACAAAGAGGCCGGCGCAAGAGTATGCCAGGAGGACCAGGTCGCTAGAGTGGATCAGAAGAGAGCGAAAGAGGTAGTAGCCCCTAATAGCGGCGAGCGGAGAGATACGTTGGGAGAAATGACTAGAAACGTTTGGATAGACAGCGATCAAGATTCAATTTAGACTTCAGGGATTTTCTAGGCGAAATCCATTCGATATGCCATTCATTTTTCAACCAAGCACTTCGAGCTTAGTATTCAACGAAAGAAATGATGTGGCTTGCGCGAAGAGCTGCCTCTTCATTAGCTTGTAGCCAGCCAACACAAACTACCCAGGCAAGACTGGCGATACTCACGGGTCAAACTCATCCATATCACCATACTGCTCATTATACATCTGCTCAGCCTGCCGCTGCGCATCCCTCTTTACCCTCTCCTTGTCAAGGTAGTCCATCCCCTTCGTCTCCATCACCTTGTCCACCTCGGCGCCAGCAACGCCCATGAGGAGCTCCTTGGCGAGCGCGTGCTTGACTGGGCCGCCTAGCGAAATGGTGTCTAGTGAATATTCTGCTACTGCAAAGAAGGACTAGATATGGAGGGGTAAAACGGAAAACACACCCTGCTTGCGCTGTCGATCGAGGAAGAGCTTCATCGCTTCAAAAGCGGCACCGCCGGCCACGGCTTCATGGCTGAACTTGCCCTCATGTTGATCGCCATAGAGGTCGCCGTGACGGTCCTTGGCCTCGTCTGCAGGATATTAGCAAACATATTAGCACGACGTCAGCTACATGGGATGGAACGGTGTTTGTCCCACCGAATCCGAACATGTCGATGGATAAAAATCCTGATACTTCGATTTTGTGTCTGCTATAATGGTACTTAAACTGGGGGTGTGGTTGGTAGTAGAAAGGGTTGGGAATAATGTCGAAACGGGAGGAGCCCGGAGCCCATTCTTTATACACACTTTGGAAACCTAGATTAGAATCCGAAGCTTTCGTATGCCTCAACTAACTTGGCATGGCAGAAGAAAGCTTGGTTTGTGATGACGTTGCACCCTAAAGTGTTCCATCCAATCATCATGTTAGGGGCTCGAGATTACCCTAGCTAATTTCTCGTTAAGGAATAGCCAGCTGAATGAAAGCTGAGAGCTAAGTAGCCGAGATTCCGAAATCTAGAAAGAAAGTGAGTGTACGCTACGGCTCACGGCATCGAAGAGTGGGCTATGTCTTAGCTGCCGCGTACTTGATGCCTTACCAATTCTTGCATAACCATCTAACAGAGAAATGCTTTGTTAAAGGGATAATAGTGTCCACGGAAGGAGACAAGATATGAGGCTAGAGCTACAGTATGGATGTCAAGATGACACTCTTAGCGTTGATAATCCCGGCTTAGCTCGGGACCGCTAAGCTCAATCAATGGCAGACTCGGAAAGATATGGAGGGATAGTTTTGAGGCAGCAGATTCAAAGACTGAATTCAAGTTATTTACTAGTATTAGATATTGTCGCGATGATCTAGATCTATATTCCATGCCCGAGATTCCTTCCCATTTATCCTCTATCTCCCGATATTTATTAAGAAATAGTTTTGATTCTCTTCTATTCCATCCTTGCACTCTTTGTCTTCTTGCTCCTCAATTTCATCATCAGGAACACTACTGCATACGAAGATATGCAGAACAGCGCCGTGATACCGGTCTGTCCATGAATGAAAAGAAAAAGTTAGCTGGTTGAAATATCTCCAGGGGTATGAAACCTTCCGCACTTACGTCTCGCCATGCGTAATACTCCTCATTGAGGTTAAAGATCTTTGCATAATCCGCCCCGGTAGAATAAGGACAGTACTGGCATTGGCTCGTTGCATTCGTATTCTCGATGTACCCGCTGTTGGACCCAAGGAAATCTGACATATACTCTCCGCAGGTAAGTCCAGAAGGCGGGTCGAATGTCGTGAGCTCCTCCGGCCGACACTGGACCTGGACGTCCCAGATAATCGTACCCAGGAGCCCTCCGACGAGGTAGTGGAACGGGTCGAGATAATATATCCAGTACTTCCAGAAAGGCTGCATGAGAGTGTACGGGACGACAACACCACAGAAGGAGATCATGCCGCATCCGATGAGGAGCGGGTTCATAATGGCGGCAAAATATTCGTTGGGGGCGTAAGCCGCAATAGCTTGGCCGATGGATGTGTAGAGAAACTCGTAGACTATAATTCCCTCAACGTTAGTCGTGCTCTCTTCTCATGTTTCAGATGTTTCAGTATGCTAGCCAAGACTCACAAACCATCTGGAGGTAAATATGGCCCGAGATGCGAGCCTCAACTGGGAAGCCTGCAGTAAAGTACCAACAGCAAAAGTACAGCGTAGCGCAGAGAATAAGATACGGAATCTCCGACACCGCCTGCGCTCCGATGAAAGCGACCCAATGGTATGTTTTGGACTAGAAAACCAAGTTAGTTTCTTCGCACGTTTGTCTGCCTCATCTATGGGATAGAGGAGACCTACCTTCTTCTCTCGTGTTTCAAAGAGATCCCGGTTACGCAAGAAGAAGGGCTGCATCTGGTTAATACATCCGGGCGCGACAAAGATGAAGTTGAAAATGGCGAACAGGCGTAGCTGCAGGTCAAACGAGCTATTGCCAATCATCCAGAACGTGAATCCACTGAAAAGCGCCGCGAAGATGTGCAAGTTGATCTTGTTCCACACGTAGTCCTATGCAAAATTGGCGTTAGTGTTCAGCGAAACTTCCCGTGGATTATTAAACTGTTGTTCTGAGAGTCTTACTGGTGACCGCCACAGCTGAACCATGAGCCTATGTAGAACCATCCGGAACTGGAACCACTTCGACGTCGCGAAATCTGCCGTGTCCTCCTCGCCTTGGCTGCCTTCCAGGGCCTTGGTGTTAAGCCTCTCGAGTTCTTTTAAAGCCCTTTGGCGTTCCTCGGATCTACTCCAGACGTCCACCCAATCGATTTCCACTTCGTTGTTGCCTTGGATGGTTTCGACGATGTGCTCGGCTGGGTTCGCATCCTCCGGACAAGGTGCGCCATGCCGGGCAAAGTAGCTGAGGACCTTGTCTGAGTCCTCTCCGGCTATGGCAGCGTTAGCGAGGGGCAGCGATATCGACTCCATTGTAGAATGCCAACTTACTCTCGCCGAAGTAGGCCATGCGTCCACCCTTGGCAAGTAGAAGCAAGGAGTCAAAGGCCTCGAAAAGGACAGCCGATGGTTGATGGATAGTACACTGAAGCTAAATTAGCCACTGTTAAACCCCGCAGACGCTGGGGGGACAAACTTACCAAAACAGCTTGGCCGCCGTCTACCAGCCTCCTCAGGAATCGGATAATATTGTAGGCCGATTGGCCATCGAGGCCAGACGTGGGCTCATCAAGGAAGAGGAGAGTCGGTTTCGCGACAAGCTCGACGCCCAGAGTCACTCGTTTCCGCTGTTCGATGCTAAGACCAGCTCCGGGGACTATTATGGCCTGTTAGTCTGAAAGCAGAGCCTGTTTCGGTTCTTCCCTTTGGAAACTAACCTCCGATCAATGCATCACTGATATCCTGCAACTCAAGAAGCTCAATGATGTGGTCGACGTATTCGATCTTTTCTCTGTCTGGAACATGCCTGGGCTGTCGCAGCAGAGCCGAAAAGATTAGTGCCTCCCGAACAGTGGCTGTCGCTTCATGGACGTCCATCTGCTCGCAGTAGCCTGTTGTTCGCTGGAAGCTGATGCCTTGAGGTTTGCCGTCGATGAGAATCGAACCGTAAATTTCTCCGGCATCTTTTCGCTGCGCAAGGACATCGAGAAGCCTGTTGGGAAAAAGGAAACTGTTAGCAAAGGCAATATGGCTTGGCCAGGTGTTAGTTCTTTAAATTGGTCGGTTAGACTTACGTCGTCTTCCCTGCTCCGGACGATCCCATGAGCGCTACCAAATTTCCAGGCTTCACGTATCCGAAAACTTTGTCAAGGAGCTGCTTTTGTTGTCCGTGATACTCAACATAATAATCCAAATTTTGCCAAGAAAAGGTCGACTGTTTGACCTCTTGTGTGGTTGGTGGTGCTGGCTTTTCTGTAGATCCGGAAGCAGTGGCTTCCACGTCTCCATTTCGCTTCTTGTTCCTCAGGTTGCGTTTGTATTGGAGCACAGATGCCGCGCCTTGATTGTTTCTAAGCTCGAACCCAAGCGCCGTGACACCAATGAAGAAGATCCAGAAACCGATCAACACGCCAAAGCCCCGCCAGATATGGCCGGTGGAGTAATGATGTTGTTCCCGAATGTACGCGCTGCCGTTGATGAGCCCATCAGCATCTGAGCCAAGGACCGTACATCCCCGATTCGACGCCGGCTCCGAATCGTACGCCCCTCCAAAAGGAACGTACTGCGGCGCCACGCACTGTAGCTCAACTCCGCCGAACTCGTTTGCCATGAGGGACTCGAACGCGTAAGCGCCGGGGTTCAGATAGAAAATCCAGCGGAACCAAACGTGCATCTTTTTGTAGGGGATGAGATAGCCGCTGTAAACGAAAAAGATGGTCGACAACAGGCCGGAAACTTGCGACGCCGTACCAAACCTCCCGCATAGAGCTCCGACCATCCTGAAGAGCTGGATGAAGCATAATGTGCTGGCGTTGACGACGATCCAGAAGGTGAAGAATTTGCCAGCGTCGACTTGCAGGCTGGACATAAAGTAGAGGATGAGAGAGAAGCACGTTACTTGCACCATGACGATGGGAATGTCGGTGATGGCGTTGGCGATGCAGAATGCCGTGGGGCGGTAGAAGCCGAAGCGCTTGTGGCGCACCAGGATTGGCCTGCCCATGAAAGAAGCGGTGGTTTCCGACAGGGACTCGAGGAGGAAGTAGAGGACGGGAAAGAAGAGTACGCCTGGGCGAAGGAAGATGGAGACACTAGTATCCGGGAGATTGTAGAAAAGGCTGCCGCAGACGAGGGCCTGGATGATGGCTGAGACGACCTTAACAGCGAGGGACAATCGGTCACCCATCATAATTTGAAATTGGCTGCAAAACTATTAGCAACTCATGCAGGCACTCTACATTTCATAGAGGCAGGCGTATGGGACATACCGAATAGTACAGTTGACGACCTGTTCCTTAAGTCCGACCGTATAAACGCTTCTCTTGCCCCCAACATGTCGTCGCTTCTTCTCCCTCTGCACGGCTTCCTCCAGTTCCTCAGTCTCGTCGCCCAGCGTAGTAGGATCTCGCATATGCTCGACAGCTTGCCGGTACACAGAACTGTCCTTGTACGCTTTCTCAAACTCCTCGGGTGTAGTCGGCACCCGTCCCTCGAAGCCAGGCGCGACCACCGCCTCCGTCACCACAGTGACCGACGTAAGGAAGTCAGCAACGTTGGCACCACGAGGACACACAAAACCCAGCTCCTCGAAATACGACTTAGCCCTCTGTCGGGGGCCATAGTAGATGACTCGCCCTTCCGCCAGGACGAGGACCTTGTCGAAGCTGTCGTAGATGGAGTTTCCAGCTTGGTACATGGTGGCGATGACGGTCCTGCTATTTCGATCGGCTTCCTCGCGCAGCATGGCTACGAACTCGTATGCTGTTTTTGCGTCGAGACCTCTTGTTGGTTGGTCCCAGAATTGGACGGGACTCTGCACAAAGGTAAGTATGAAAAACACGAGGCAAAATTAGCTGGACTCGTACTGACCTGACTTGCCAGCACCTCAGCGAGCGACACTCGCTTCCTCTCACCACCCGACACGCCCCGAATAAACTCGTTTCCCACCAACGTCTTCTGCGTATGGCCAATACCAAGCGACTCGAGGATACCCGTCCTCTTATCCTGAACAAACTGCGTCTTCTTCTCGACGTGCTCAGGTCTCTCCCTCGGCACCTTATTCCGCAGCGCAAACTTCATGGTCTGGTTAACAGTCATGGTGGGGAAATGGATGTCGTCTTCCGTGTTGAAAACGATCTGCTGCCCGAATCTCTTAGCTTCCTTGTGCGTCATGCTTCCGTAGCTCACCTCGCCCTGGATTTCGCTGAAGGATTCTCGGTGGTTTGAGAGGACGCGAAGGAGCGAGGTGCATCCGGCTCCTGGTCTGCCGAGAACCAGAAGCTGGAAACAGTATAGCAGTTAGCACGCATTGCCTCTCACTACAGGAAACCCTACGGAGAGTTTATAATACCATTTCTCCTGGATTGACTTGTCCAGTGACATCGTGGAGTATTGCCTGCCAAAACACATTACATTAGCACGGTCTCAATTAAGCATGATCTAACCTCAATCTTACTCTCTTCGGCAGAGAATTTGGCTTAAGATATCCCAACAGCTGCGTTGGGTCAACTCGAGACCACAGAGTCTCTCCCAAAGCTTCCCCGGCCGCCTTCACTAGGACAGTTACCGACTTGAAGCTGAGAGTCAGACGCTTCTGGATAAAGTCCTTCTCGTTATTCCCCACGTCCTGCTGTTCTCCAACCTCCACATCCGTATCGCTACTCGAAGCGTGGTATTTCCCACCCTGATGGAAAGTTTCGGTATTTTTATGCTTGTTTTGGCCCTGGGCTACCGAGACGAGGTCCCCGAGCGTGGCCTCGGATCCGGATGTATGCATCGTGATGGCAAAGGAAAAAAACACCACGGCTCGGGCTAGAACAACGCAAAGAAGAAGTCAAACAGAAAGGAAAAGAACGAATCTTGAAGCCACACCTACTCTTTTACTTTTCAGAGACATACAAGATAGTTTCAGACTCGACATTTGTTATATATCTTTCAGTACTTCTTTGTGATTATCAATCCATGACCGACTTTCCGAGTTTCCCTAGATCCGTATTTCCATATTTCCGGGCCTGATCTCCACAAGGTACGAACGCCATCACTAAAATTTGCTGCAAAAGCAAAGTCACTTTCTAGCGCGGCCGAGAATCGGGAGAAAGAAGAGCGGAGCCTCGAGGCGTCGCGTCTCCATTGCTCCACAGAAAAAAAAAAACCGAGATAGCCAACAAACTGCAGGCGGATGGGGAAAGCGGACAAAACACTGGAGCACGAAGCTTATCCCACGGCGTTGACTGGCCAGCCCAGCGAAAAACGCACAAATTACGTGCTAAAATTAAACTGCTGGTTCGCATCTATAGATAAAAAAGCCTCCATATCCATTGTACCCAGGTCGAAGTTCCACCCCATGTCCGCCGCCGTGATATCCACCTGATCGTCCAGCGAGCCCATGACGGGCGACTGCGCGACCAGCGGCCCGTTGACGTCAAAGCCGAAGGGCATGGACGGATACAGACACGTCGAGTCCGGTACCGGATAAACCAGATTCGGACCGGGAACGTCGGAAGCGGCGGACTCGTGCTGGGTGGGGGGGACGGTGTGGGACCCGCCGTCCTGCATCGAGGCCAAAGCGGCGTCGAGGCGGAAATCGGGGAGGACTGACGTGATCATGCGTTCGATGGCGACCATGAGGGGGTTCAATGTGACAGAAGTCGAGTTGCCTTTGTGGAGGATGGATTTTATGCATTTTAATGCTGTGATGATCCAGGGGAGGTTCCTATCGCAGGAGGGTTTATCTTGGAGCATGTCGAAGGCTAAGACGTAGCTAGCGCCTTCGAGGAAGAAGAGGTGATACTTGATTCCCTGAATGTTCGGCGTTAGAATGACTTGATGCAGCTCCTCGCCATAACGTCGATCGAGCTAGTCTTTTCGGATTGTATCCCCTACCTGGCAGAAGCTATTTTGCTCGCATGCTCCGGCAAGAAAGCCGATGGAGTGCCGTGCAGCGTCTAGACAATATTCAGCTGCCGTATCTAGCCAAGGTGGTGGCGCTGGTTGTGCCGCCCCAGACCCGTCTGCTCTTTCGGTCTGTCGTTTTAATTTCGCTCGCAAAACTAGAAACGGCCTAAACGTGAGCAGAAGAGTATGGTGGTACACTGGGAAAGAAGATCCGGTTAGTTTCCTCTAGATAATGCTCAAATTGTTGCGCCGCGTGCGTGTCAGTCAAGAAGAGAGAGAGAGAGAAGGAAAG
>NJFT01000271.1:0-49967 GCA_002221725.1 Scedosporium boydii
CTTCTAATTACTCTTGATTCGAGTTATATCTCGATTCGAAGAACTGCTTTTTCGAATTTCTGTGTACATTGGCAACAGCTCCAAGTAATATGTTACGACCAGATTGTTTCCGGCGTGGGTATAGTCGGGAGAGATATATCGTCTCATCCAGCTTCGATCAATTGATATTCCTTGGTTCTTCCGCGTCCTCATCCACCACCAATGAAACCCCTGTTTCCCAGAGCCAATCCATGCACAACGTCCGATATTATTTCTCGCTCCACGTGCTTGAGCGAACCATGTCATTCGGATTGGGGCGGTGCTGGCAAGGGTTTATTCAGCTCAATTTTATTTCCGTCCCCGCCACCTTCTTTCTTTTCCCTTGAGGAAGAACCATCCTCGACACCTTCGAGAGGACAAGTCGCGATAACGCGGTACGCCCTCCGAATATGGCCTCGGAAATCCCGGAGTGCACGCAGTCGTGCTTGCAGGATGCAGTCAACCGTGTTGGGTGCCGTGACCTCGAAGACAGGGCATGCTACTGCACCCAAAAAAACCAACAAGCGATGAGTTCCGATTCCACCGCCGTATCCTGCATCTTGGGTGCCTGTTCCTCTGATGAGCTTAGCAGTATGCTCTCAACGGCCCATTTCCCCCCATTCGTCCCCTCGCAGTCAATCGCGTATAGTGACAATTGATGCTGACGCCTGCCTCTATCGTTCTTAGTGATTGTGCTTTCCCTGAGCCTAATATGCCTCGGAGTTGGATCGAATCCGTTTACAGTGCTTCCGACGGTGCTTCCGACGGGGCTTCCAACAGCATTCACGATCCCAGGATTGACAATCCCCACCAGCGAGTCCACACCCACCAGCACAGGCAGGGAGTCTGGAGGCCAGGATAACCAGGGCTCGGGAAGAGGCCTGTCCGCGGGAGCGAAGGGCGGGATTGCAGCGGGTGTTATAATATCTGCCATTCTACTCCTAGGCGCTATCTTCCTATATCTTCGAAGTCGGCGCCTCGCCAAATCCACCCCGACCCTGCCTGCGACCGGTATGGCTCCGGCCCCAGCTCCAGTGGAACATCTGCCTCCGGCTCCGGCACCAGGGCCTCCTCAAAAGACCTATCTACCAATATCTGTCCTAGGACCCACAGTCTCTCCTCAGCGGCCTCCGGTCGCCGAAGTTAACCTGCCATTTGCTGCGCAGGGGCAGATGCCGCAACTACCGCAACAGGGCTACATTCCCGTGAGCAATACCAGCACTGTCCACGAACTGGGCACTACGATCCATCATCCGGGACAAACAGACCCAGCAGAACTGGGTGTTGGCGGTGTTGTTCCAGAAGTTTATGAGCTAAACACAACGCAACAGATACACATGGCGTCTGAACTAGAAGGAAGTGGTCGCTCAACCCAGCGGCTGGGGTGAATGCAGAATCGCAAATATGAAGTATATTATGGGAACTGCTGGCAAATCGTGGTAGAAAAGTCACTATTGCCATCAAGAAACATCAATATAATAACCTAATCTGTTAGAACGTGGGGCGTAAGCTCGCCCACAATATGTATTATGCATGCGGTTTGGCAGTAGTACGCGTATTTCGAGAAACGCATGGTTATATATGAGGCATTCCCTATCGTTCTTGGCACTGCATCCGTTCATGTGCCCACTTCATATTAGATATTGCCGTCACTTAGGTGTTAGAGACAAAATCTAGGAAGCCGGGCACTGCGGCCCGCGTCCCCACAGCCCCCACGTGGTTTTCTGTGACCTTTACTCTTTACCGACTTGCACTCTAATGCTCATGGGGCATCCACCCACTCAGGTTCCTTGGGAATGGACATCCAAATTGAGACTTCTTGGGCTTACGACCGAAGTGTTCGGATATCATTGATATGCGAACGAAAAAGAAGGTGATACATACAATAAATTCAGTACTACCCGACTCCCCACGATATCACAATCTTAACTCAAATGACACCAAAGTTTCAACCGTCCCCAGACCTACCACTTTATTCCTCCCGCCTGTCCCCTCAAGGTGCCCAACGCCAAGCTGGGTGTTTCCACTCCAGATTTTCTATCTCGGCTTGAGACAGACCGCTTAACTCCTGGTCAACGTCTCTCTTCTCTCGCCTTCGATTATCCCACTTCATCCACACTGATGTGAGTATACCACAAATCAGAATACCGCTGGCTGCCCCAAGATTAAGCCCATTACCAATCTTATAGTCAGGAGCGTCCCATTTGATGTAGGACCAAGTAGAAATTAGTCCACCAACATTTCCAAACATCATATTAGTCGCCAAGGACATGCTTCGTGAGGTATCCGAGATGACTTGTGCAGAGACCTGTGCATTCGTCAAGGGGCCCAAGGCGAATGTGCTAGACGCAATAAGGAACGTAGCAGCGTATCGTACTTTTCCCTCCGTAGAGGCCAAGAACATGAGAAAGCCGCTCATAACCATAGGAGCAGAGAGGATCATCCAGATTTGGCGCTTGTCGGTCATCCAGCTCAGGGCTGGGAGAAGAAGGGTGAAGAATGCGCCGACGATATAAGGCGGAACCGTGGCTATTTGTTTCTCGACAACGGTACGCGTTGGGTAAATGGTTGAGACAATGGTAGGCAAGAAAAATGCTAAGCCCTGCACTGTAATGTTGCAGAGAAGGAAAAGCCAAGAGGTCGCAAGGACAACGGGGTTCCAGATGCCCAGCCAGGCCTTTTTGTTGTCATATTTGTCCAAGAGAGCAGTCTGCGCGACACGCTCCGACTTCACACGGGCAATGGCAAGGTCCTTCTCCTCCTGGGTTAACCAGCGAGCAGTCTCGGGCCTATCCGTGATGGTAAAAAATGCGATAACAGCGATGCCGATGGTTATGATGCCCTCGATCGCAAAGATCATGCGCCATTCTGTCAGGCTGCCGAACTTTGGTAGCCGCAAGATCGCCGACGCCAAGAAACCTCCAAAGGCTCCAGCTAGGGGGACCATGACGACATATAAGGAGAGGCGGAATGCTACAGTAAATCTCGGTCTCAGAGATTAATTTCTCCACAAGAATACGCGATTCTCACGCCAAGATCTCTGTACTTACCGAGTTCTGAACGCCTGTACCACCTTGAAAGATAGTACGACGTGCCTGGCATCATTCCACTTTCGAAAATCCCCAAGACGAACCGAACACCACAAGCCTGAGGGAGATTATGCACGAACGCTGTCCCAATCGACGCAATTCCGAAGCCAAGGGCCAAGATGGGGAGGAACCAACCGGGTCCCATCCATTTGCAGACAATATTAGACGGGATTTCGAAAAGAATGTAGCTGATATAGAAGATGGAAAGCAGCTGGTTATAGTCATAGGTTCCTGTCATTCCCAAGTCTTTTTCTAATCCAGCAAGTCTTGCATTTCCTTTTGCCAGTTTGTTAGCCGCCAGATGTCGGTTGTACTTCAATTTCAGGGGTAAGGTGGCGTACCGATGTTCGCACGATCAATAAAGCAAAAGAGGTAGATGAGCGCAACGGTTGGGATGACCATCAAATCAATCTTCCATGTCAGTCGCCTTTCGGCGGCTTTGTCAAACTGGACAAGGGATACACCATATCTAGTGGGCGTCAGTTAAGTGTTGCCTATGGTGGCTGAGCCGAGTTGGGTTTTGTAAGCGAGTAGTACCTGTCAGTGGCGACGAAACCACTCTCAGCTGCGGCATGGATGTTGTTCTCATGGTGGGTTGCTTCAGCCGAGTCACTAATAATCCCTTTCTCGTTGTCAGATTCAGAAACCATAATGGTCTGGTTTGTTGTTGGGGGCGCCATGGCGACGTCCGTGGCTGTGTGCGGTGATCAATACTCTGGCTGTGAGCAACGGTGGTAATTTCAGGAGAAGGACGCGCTGACACTAGCTCCTGGATCCGGGAGGAGAGCCCAAGATGTGAGAAGATGTAGTGATATTTAACAATATTCAAGAGTGATGGAATGAAGCTTCACAAGAGACATAGAGACTACGGGGTCGTATTTAAACAAGATCCAGCCACTGTGGATGGTAGATCCTATTCATCTGAGATCTTCCCGGAATCCGGAATCCCCAATTCTACCCTGGTAGACAGACCTCCCTTTACGACAGATTACGACCTCTTCATGACCAGTTTTGGGCGTGTCTGTACTTGGCAACAGGGGTTGAGGTCGCCCAGGCCACTCAGAAACCATACTTCTGTTCCACAAGAGGGATAGTGTCCTTTTCCCCGCTTCCCAATTCCGGGGTAAGCACTGTGGGGTGCATAGCTGTGATCTTGTTCTTCGGAATTACTCTCATCTTCATTGGATCAAATTACATCTCTCGGAATCCTTAGATTTGTCGTCATTTCATTCAGAATCAGCCAGGTTAGGGAGTGACGTCCTCTATTGAATTTTAGCACTGAGCATGGCTCCACTCGGGAACCAAGATGCGCCCGCAAGCATCTTTTGGGAAAGAGGGCAACCAGGACTGCTCTCCCCAAGAAGTAAATTTGGGAGAACGTAACTAAGGGTTATGGGAATGGGGAGATGAGACAAGATCTCGAGACGCTGGTGGTCCTGTGGTTTCTATTGCCATTGAAAGGCCCTGAAAATCGGAGAGAGGGGCGAGGAGAGCTTGATATATTATTTTCAATATATCAACATGCAGTAGGCCGAAAGGATATATACATTGTTTACCCATTTAAGAAAACATGGCTCCTTACTCTCAAGTCCACCGGAGAGAAAGTTAGAAACTAAAGATGTTATCCTGAACGTTTAGAAAGTCCTGCATGTCCGCGAAGAAAATGTATGGAAACGTGTCTAGGTTCCCAACTTGGTCTTTTGCGGCACTCCTAACAATCACACCTGACTCGCCAAACGAAGGTGAGGATTCCATAGTCAACGGCGGCTGGGGCGGATAAGAGGCCTCTGTAATACGTTGGAATCCACTCTCGTTAGTCACGGGAGCCAGCTCTGCCCGGCCTGATTGAGGGGTCCTCATAACGGCGGTATACGTGGGTTCTGGGTCTATATCCAGTAAATTGATGTCATCATCCCTGCCTGCGAACTGTATGGTCTCCGAATCACCATGCCGTGAAGTGGGTAAGCTGTCCGAAACAGGCGTAAATGCTGCTGTTGGCAACGCGTCCACCTCGTCGCTATGAGAGCCCGCTGTCATACGCACATCCATATCGCTGGCGGACTCTCGGCGATCCACGGTAGGCTGGTTTCCTCTACTCTCCTTTGGAGAGGAAGAGTCCGAGGCGCTAAAAGCGGCACTCCTTTGTGTTCTTGAGTTGAGAGCGGCTTGGACAACCTTCAATCTCTCCAGCTTGTCGCAAAGCTTCCGCATCATCCAAGATTTGGCTGCAAGGCCCCGCACCAATCCCATTGCCATATGAAGCTCCTCGGAGCAGGATGGCTCGCCAGCGTCCTTCCGATGTCCGACAAAAAGCAGGATCGATGAAAGAGCTGACTCGAGAAAGTGATTGAATGTCTTCTGTTGGGCCTGATAGACATCAGAAGTTCGGGCCATCGTAACCAAAACTCGGATGGTGTCGCAGGCGACCTCGATGACGGTCTGCATGCTTGAGGTATCTACATCGCGAGGTCCGGATTGGAAAGCCGAGTGTCGCCGTACCACAATCCTCATTTGGTTGGCCCGAAGATAGAGCAGGAGCCGGAGCCGATACTGGCTACGTGACTCCGTCGCGGGATTAAACTCGGCGCGGTCGCCGTTGAACCGGAGGAAATAGGGTAAATTACGTCTCCACTCCACGACCCTGAAGTCAGAAAAATCCCGGGCCGTGCTCGATGAGCCCTGGCCAAGGATAGAGGATCGGCACTCGGTTGCTATTCGACAATAAGCGACCATGGCTCTAACGTATGCAGAACAAAGAGAGTCATCCTACAGAACTACACTCAGCTATTTGTTATGAATCGGGTGGCCCCGTTGAAGGAGAAAAGGGAAGGGGAATCATACCCAAGTATCCACATCATGATCGATATCGGACTCGGAAATGGCGAAAGGGAGGCCTGTACCGAAGCTCCACCGTCGGTCCAATATATACGCCGACCACAAAATCTTCTCCGCTCTAGTCCGCTCTTGGGCAGTGTTGAATCGGTGGAGAGAATTTGAATTATGATAACCGAGCTCCTGGAGTATCCTGAGGACACCGCCGATACACCTCCACGCAAGAGACTCCCGATCCGTCATGAAGTAGTATATGCTCTATCGATGAGTAGCAGTGTCAGTGAGCTAAATAGGCTTGTTTGGGGGGTGGATCATGTTAACCTCCGCCCCACTTACAATCAGCATGAGTAACTGGATAGTGTCCTCATCAACAGTCTCCATCTGAGACTTGTACGTTGCGTGCTGCCTCGACTTTTGCGTAAACGCATCGGTAAGCTCGCTGATACTCAAATCCTCAAGAACAGCTAATATGGCGAGCAGCAGGTTCAAAATATGTTCTCGGTGACCGATCATTGGACTAGGATCCAGAGTGGCATCCTGGGAAACAACTTTAAGGTCATCCCGAATAGTATCAAGATCTAGAAAGGGGTATTGCAGGCCAACTTCCTCCCCATATACGTTGAGGATGTTTAGGCATGACTGTAACCCAATGAAGCGTGCCAAATCTCCGGTACCATTGTCTAATCTCCAGTCGTGCACTTTTCGCAAGATTTTGACAAAGCTCGGGGGTTGGCTTCGCCGCGGCGTCTGGGCAGCCACGGTGGTTGACTCTGAGCTCACATGGAGTTCCTCGGCGAGGTTGAAGAAATAATTCGAGCTTCCTGGCGGCGTGAACCCGGAGTCGTTGTTCACGGAGGGCGACTTGGCTTCTTGCGCAACCTGTGTAGTGCTGACTGTGTCTGAAGGCGCTGTCGGTCGTGGTGGACTACCCCGTGATTCTCCTTCTGGTCGCTTCCTGGTTCAGGAATATTAGTGGGGAGGACCGAAAAGATGAGTCGCGATGTATGGGGCATGGAGGGCGGGCATAGGCCACCCAAGGAAAGGGGCGAAGAGGACGAGATGACAACGGACGGAACAGAAAGACGACGAACAATCTAGGGCGGAATCGAGAATAACGTTCATAGTTGCATTCTGACTCGCTGGCCGCGCAGGCAGTGCAAGGTCTATTACCGCTACATTTTATTTTGCGTCGTTTGCATGCGGAACTGTAGGCATGGAGGAAAGGATGAGCACATTAGTAAATGGCGCCTAATTAAAATAAGCTGCACGATGAGGATTAAGCAAACAGGGGAGATCAAAGGTCAAGGGGGGAAAGGGGAAATCCAACCAGGCGACAGGCGTATACGGCTCCCGTTTCTTCCGCACGCCGGAGAGTGCCAGGACAGATGAGGTAGCCATGGCGGGTGGAGATATTTTGCTGGCAAGGTCGAGATGACTTGCTTGGAGGATTTGGGGTAGTTGATAGAGGGCAGGGGCAATAGGAGTGGAGACTCGGTATTTGCGAATATCGACTCTCGATGACTAAGCTGCTCCAAGATTCGTTCGGCGACCAGCGATGGTACACCGAGGTCCGTGCACTGCGGGGGTGGAGTAGCAGTGGTGGGTGGAAGGATCGATGGAAAGGGGATAGCTTTACATCTTCCACAACCTTATGGCTCGTAAGGATTCATGCAGAAGACCGCATGGAGGAAGAGCGAAAATCGGCTACGGCTTCGGCTAAAGCATAATAAGCTCCTTGTCTTATACGAGGGTCTGGCCCCGGATCTAATATTTCAAAGCATCCCCCACGGGGCCCCGGCTAGTGCCGGAAATAAGCCAATGTTGGAACGTAACAATCAAAAAAACGACTCAAGATTGATGCTACATAAAGAATAAAATCTAGAAACCGAAGCCGGAACCCATCTTGATGTCGTCATTATTACGACATGCCGCAGCTACTCTTGCGCGGGAGCCTTGAATCGCCTCTGAAGCTTTCCCCACGCATGCTCGACATACTCCTCCTGGACGCGCTGACAACGGACCAAGGACCAATCTGTGACACCCAGCATCAGGCAGCTCTCAAACATGAACGCCATGCTGCCCGCTCCCACCTTTTGTGGAGCCAAATCGGCATTGCTGGCTGCTTCGAACGTCCCCTCATCCGGCCCGTGTGCGGCCATGACGTTGTGGAGAGAGGCACCGCCGGGCTGGAAGCCATCCTGCCCGCCGGCTTTGGCATCGTAATCACCAGCGATCAATCCCATGAACTCCGACATAGTATTGCGATGATACCACGGTGGACGGAAAGTGCCTTCGGCTACAAGCCAGCGGGGCGGGAAGATGACAAAGTCCGCTACTGCAGTGCCTGCAACAGGACTCGGCGCCGTAAGGACTGTAAAGATACTAGGGTCGGGGTGATCATAGCTGATACTTCCGATGGTATTGAACCGACCAAGATCATACTTGTACGGGTAGTAGGTGCCATGCCACGCTACTACATCGAAAGGACTGTGATCCTGTGCCGCATCGAAAAGTCGCCCGCCAAATTTGACCGTGATGACCCAATCCGACTGATCATCCTCGTAAGCCGCGACGGGTGCCTGAAAATCGCGTGCATTCGCCAGACCATTGGATCCGATCGGGCCGAGCTCGGGAAGCTGAAAGTGGCCCTGGAAGAGCTCAAGAGCGTATCCTCGACTTGGCCCTTCGGGCAGCTCTACGCGATATCGAATTCCTCTCGGGATCACCGCGATCTCCCCGGGGCGAACGAGAAGCCGTCCAAGTTCAGTCTGAATGTCAAGTGTGCCCTGTTGTGCGACAATTAAAAAGTCGCCATCAGCCGAGTAGAAGGCCTGCTTGGGCGGCATGTGCTTTCCCGCACCGTAAATGTAGATTGCCAGACCAGTCTTGGTAGTCGGATCTCCCGAGCCGGCCACAAGCCGAAGGCCGGAGGTGAAATCAAGGTCCTCGCTGGCTTCAAAGGGCCGCCAGCGTAGTTGGTTTGGGACTTGGATATAATCCGGTTTGCCGTTGGCTGGGTATCCAGAGAGCTCAGCCGCTGATGGCCGGAACGCTCTCTGGGCGGCAGATGGGAGAATGCGGTAGAGCCAGGTCTGCTGATTTTCGTTACGAGGAGCTGTGAAAGCGGTGCCAGAGAGCTTCTCCGCATAGAGGCCAAGTCCAACTTTTTGAGGAGAGTTCTGCCCTACGGGGAGAGCGCCCTTAACCGCCTCGGTTCTGCCACGATTGATGTTATTACTAAAACATGTTTATGGCAGCGGAGCAACCTAGAAAAATGATCCCCTCTGCTTTTCGACGTTGGAAAACACGTACTCATGATAAGAACCCAATCCATTTAGATAGGTGTACTTTTCTTCTACTGTAAATTGACTTGTTGGCATGGTGACTTCTGACGGTGAATGGGAACAGAGCAGAGCTTCGTGCTGAGGTGAAGTGTTGTGGCGAATCACTCAAATTCCTAGCCAGTATTTTGGTTTCGTATACATTTTTTTCTTTTCTTTTTCTTCCCACCCAGGACCTCTTTCTTATACTCCTAGCGTCATTCATCCCGATCAAGCAGAATATCGGCGCAATCCGACACATTTCTGTATGACGGCTTTTGATGGTGTGTTCCTCGACAGTCACCTTGGCACAACGGTCCAACTCGCTAGTCCATCTTGGGTAATGGAATCGGAATCTGGAATATTTGGGTGTGGGGTTCCGAATTCCGACTCCTTGCTCATGAGGGGAAAGCATCCAAGCAGGATCCACACCACCTTTTCGTCCCGGAATCGAAATTGCGGGGGAGGGAGCTACCCCAGGCCGGCTTCGAGGATGAGCCACTAGGAGCGTCAGAAATCGTAAGCTGAGTGAATCTGGGGAATGGCCTGGACCCGCTCCTTTGCGCCGTTGAGGAAGAACAAAATCAATCGGAGTTCAAAATATAAGACAATGCCCCGAGCAGCTTCAGCTTCGGCTTCTTTCCGACTGTTCCCCAATCCAACTTGTCCATCTCTTGAGTCTTGACAGCGACTACTTATCCCAGCAGCACCATGATTACAGACATTACAGACGTGACCGCCATGATTGCGGGCATCGGAGATGTGCCGTACCAGGTCATCGGTGTCGCTGCCATCGCGGCGACTTTTGTCCTCATTAAACTGTTGGACTCGACCGACATTCCGAAAATCAAAAATCTCCCTTCCATCCCTGGTGTCCCCATCTTCGGTAATCTGTTGCAGCTGGGTACAGACCATGCCCGTGTTGCCGCGAAATGGGCCGAGCAGTATGGCCCCGTCTTCCAGACACGGCTGGGAACCAAGGTAAATCAAAGCCATACCCAATGAGTCGATAATCGTCCTTTTCTACGATACTAAGACATAGAGTAGCGAGTAGTTTTTGTCAATTCTTACGAGACGGTTCGACACTTTTGGATCAAGAACCAATCCTCCCTCATCTCCCGACCCATGTTCCATACATTCCATTCCGTCGTTTCCTCCTCTCAGGGCTTCACCATCGGCACTTCGCCATGGGATGAGTCTTGCAAGCGACGCCGCAAGGCCGCCGGAACGGCCTTGAATCGCCCTGCTGTCCAGTCTTACATGCCCATCCTCGACTTGGAGTCCACAGTCAGTATTAAGGAACTCCTCAAAGACTCCAAGAACGGCACTTGCGATCTCGACCCCACCCCCTACTTCGCTCGGTTTGCTCTCAATACCTCTCTCACGCTAAACTACGGCTTCCGCATTGATGGGAACATCGACAGCGCCCTGCTGCGAGAGATCACCTACGTTGAACGCGAAATCTCCACCCTCCGATCGACAAGCAACAATTGGCAAGATTACGTCCCGCTCCTGAGGATATGGGGAGCTCAGAATTCAACTGCTAAAGAGTTCCGTGCTCGTCGGGACAAGTATTTGTCGGATATGCTCGCAGATCTCAAGGACCGGATCGCAAAGGGAACAGACAAGCCATGCATTACGGGAAATATTCTCAAGGACCCGAACGCGAAGTTGAACGAAGGTAAGCACGGAACCGTCTGTCTTTTTTTGTGATCTGATGTGCACTGTCATTTTATGTTGCTGTCTCGCGAGTCCACGAGTTTGTGTTTGAGTCCCGCTAACCGTATTTCTTTTGCAGCTGAAATGAAGTCCATCTGCCTGACCATGGTGTCTGCTGGTCTCGATACCGTGCCGGTAAACTTGATTTTGGGCCTGGCATATCTTTCCACACCCGATGGCCAGAAAATCCAAGAGAGGGCCCTGAGGGAAATCCAGGAAGTCTACCCTAATGGTGAGGCCTGGGAGAAGTGCCTGATCGAGGAAAAGGTGCCCTATGTTACTGCACTTGTCAAGGAGACTCTGCGGTTCTGGACTGTCATCGCCATCTGCCTTCCGAGAACGAGCATCAAGGACATCGAGTACAACGGGTCCATCATCCCTGCTGGCACCACCTTTTTCATGGTAAGTTTCTCATTGCTCGTGGCATCGCATATAGTAGAGTTGGTCGCTTACTCATTGTCCAAAACAGAACGCTTGGGCGGCAGATTATGACGAGACCCGGTTCCCTGCTCCCTCGGAGTTCCGACCTGAGAGATTCCTTGATGACCCGGAAACCGGCACTCCTCATTACGCCTACGGCGCTGGATCTCGTATGTGTGCCGGGTCTCATCTCGCCAACCGCGAGCTGTTCACTGCCTACGTTCGCCTCATAACTGCATTCCGCATCACTCAGGCGAAGGATCCAAAGGACCGCCCCATAATCGACCCCTTTGAGTGTAACAGTTGCCCCACGGCTCTTACCATCGATCCTAAGCCTTTTAAGATCTGCCTAAAGGCACGGAACGAGCCAGAGCTGAGGAAGTGGATTGCGGCGGCGGAGGAGAGGACGAAAGACTTGTGAAGATGAAAAAGAGATGGATTAAACTAGGGTTGGAGGAGTCCAAATACAGATTTTGTTATGTAGTATAAGTCAATATGATCCAATCATGATGAGTGATGATATCCCGCGTTGTGTCCATCTTGCTCATTAAAGAAACGAAAAGAGAAAAGAAACAATAAAATATAAACTCCCCACGAAGCCCTGAAGACAGCTCCAAAACCTTTGTAAACATCTAGTCAAGGCTAATATCATCGGGGCAAACTGGAATCTATCCTCGATGAGAAAATATTCCAAGGAGCGGTCGGAGATGTATTACCAATTCCCAAACTCTAGTTCCGTCAATTGCGCGCAATGCGGCTGTTCGGTTTCTCGAGCTGCTCTGTCAGATGAAGGCGCACTATTCCGTCGTCCGTCGATGTTTACCCCGCGTCGGTTAGGGACGGCACCCCCCGACAGTAGCCGGAACTCACATTTCCGAGCGCAGCACAGGAGACAGTGATGAGAGACCATATAAGCTTTCGAAATAGCCCTACGTTTTGACGTGGACAGGACCGATTGACAGTACAACCACTCAACATGGCATCAGACACTTGCGAGTACTCTCTATACACCTACTTCCGGTCTTCGTGCTCCGGCCGCATCCGGATTGCGTTGAACCTGAAAAAAATCCCATACAAGCAAGTCTACGTCAATTTACTGAAGGGCGATCAATCGTCGGCGGATTATGAGAAGATCAACCCATCCCGTGCTGTTCCAACTCTTCAGGTCACGAAGTCAGGCAAGGATACCTTCATAAGTCAATCCGTGGCGATATTGGAGTATCTCGAAGAGAAATTTCCCGACCAGAACCCGCTGCTCCCTCCAATCACTGATCCCGAAGCTCGAGCTTCTGTGCGAGCGCTGGTGAACATTATCGCGGCCGACACACAACCAGTCACGAACCTTCGCATTCTGAAGCGTGTCGACCGCCTTGGCGCATCGAAGGAGGATTGGAGCCGAGAACTCCAAGAGCAAGGACTCGCGGCCTACGAGCGTGTGATTACGGCCACAGCTGGAAAGTACTCTGTCGGAGATTCTATAACATTGGCTGACGTTTGCCTGGTCCCTGCTGTTTGGGGTGCCGTGAGATGGGGCGTTGACATGACAGCGTTTCCGACTATTCAGAGGATTTACGAGGAAATAGACAAGGAACCTGCTGTCCAAGAGGCTCATTGGGCAAAGCAAGCGGACACGCCCGAGGCGTTGAGGCAGTAGTGATAGGTAGATCGAACTTGTCAAAGGAAGACCTTGGTCCACCATCAATGCTTTATTATTCCTAGCTCAGTGAATCGTGCACTTGCCAGAACCAGACGTGCGTTCAGGGCTAGTACTTGGCCCTGGCCTCTCCTTTCCGTATTTTATGGATTTTTTTTTTTTAATTTTTCTTAAATAATTTTTTATCTATTTATTTTCCTTCTTAATCAGCCTCATCTTTTCCCTTCGAACCTCCAAGATGCATTGGAGCTTTAGAAGTCTCCCCCATGGCCTATTCATGCCGAGCACACTCGCCGACATTGCTGATCTGCAAAATGATGCGCTAACTCTTGTTGATCTGCAGCTCCCACCAATTGCCCCAATTGCTCAATTGATCCTCTGAAAATTGTGGGACGCGCGGACAACGAATCGGATTGCCCAATTGCACTTTGACTGGATCTTCCACATTTCCGCAGACTAAAGTAGACGGAATCGGCGCCGGCTAGCTTTCCACTCTGAAATTCATTCCGAGCACTGGAATGCATTCCATATTTCCATGCTCTGGGAGAGAGTCTTCCGCGAAATTTCCGTCAAAAATGCGGCCTTATCAGTGAACCCCGCATTGGATATTACGTCGTAACCACTATCGAATGTTGTGTAAATAGTCGGCTATCATTTCTTGCAACAATTACATCACCCACGCAATAACATTTTGAACAATATTTTGGCCCTTTCTTTGAGTCTTACCCATTCATTTGTCTCCCTGAGCCTCAGTCAAGGCAATACCCACGAAAATGACCGCAACCTGGGTTCCCGACATCTCACCGGAGAGCCCCTTCTCCATAGCCAATATTCCATTCGGGATTATTACCTCTCAAGATGACCCCACGCAGAGGGCCGCCGTAGCCATTGGAGACTACGTACTTGATCTCAAGCAGCTCTCCCAGTCTGAGAACTTTGCCCAATTGTTCCCGATTCTGAAGGATCACCCCCATGTTTTTCAAGAGCCTACGCTGAACTCATTTGCAGCGCTGGGCCGACCAATTCACGGCCACGTGCGGAAAATTATCCAGGATCTTCTCTCATCTGAGACCTCGAACCCCGCAGCTCTACGAGACAATGAAGATTTACGAAAGCGGGCTCTTCTACACCAAAGCGTGGTCCAGAATCATCTGCCCTTGAGCATAGGTGATTACACGGATTTCTATGCTGGATATAACCACGCCTATATGGTTGGTTGTATGTTCCGTGGCCCTGCCAATGCCCTGCAACCGAACTATACACACTTGCCTGTGGCGTACCATAGCCGCTCGTCGAGCGTCATCGTTTCAAAAACCCCTGTGTATCGACCGATGGGTCAGATTCTCCTGGATCCGACGGCCGAAAAGAAACAGCCGACTACGGCCCCTTCGAGGCGACTCGATATCGAGTTAGAGTTAGGTGCCCTCATTGCAACTGGTAACGAGCTCGGATCCCGGGTCAATGTCAACGATGCAGAGAAGCATATCTTTGGCTATGTGCTCCTCAACGACTGGAGTGCCCGAGACGTACAAATGTGGGAGTATGTGCCACTCGGCCCGTTTAATGCGAAGAATTTCGCTAGCACAATCAGCCCGTGGGTTGTGCTGGCTGATGCGTTGGAGCCTTTTAAAACAAAGGGGATCGAGAACAAGACCGAGCTTCAGGATTACCTCAAGGAATCAGTGACCAACAATGTGGTGGAGCTTGACCTGGAAGTTGAATTGACCAGTAGGTCTCCCGTACCCCGGCATATTAACTCGAAAATATGAATTGTGTCCTAACAGGATTGACAATAGCACCGGAGGGCTATACCACGACGATATCGAAGACAAGCTCGAAGAATCTTATGTGGTCTTTCCCCCAGATGATTGCGCATCATACGCTTGGAGGTTGCCCGCTTCGAACTGGAGATCTTCTTGGCTCTGGTACCATTAGCGGAACGGAACTTGGCCAGAAAGGAAGCTTGTTGGAGATATCCAATGGGGGTAAGAATGATATCTCACTCAATGGGGGAGGCGTTCGAAAATTCCTTCTGGATGGCGATACCATCACCATTCGCGGTGCTGCAGGAGCAGCAGGGCAAAAAGTTGGGTTTGGCGAGTGCATTGGTAGAATACATGCTCCTAAAGATCAGTGATCACATTAGATATATTTAGGCCTCGGAATAGAACTACTGATGGCTGCGCCAAGGAGTCGAACATCATTGCTCTCAGAGTGTTTGGACGATCTCAAAAGGCCGCAGTGAGAACTCGTGAAGTTTTCTGAGATTGGGCGAGGTTCACAGACTAGTAGCAGGCGCTCCCTAGGATTCTCAAGCTCGATTGAATAGGGAAATATGCCAGCTCGCTTTGCACCGAGACTCCATGATCCAGGATTGAAGAAAATCACGTAATGAGATGGCAGTAGCTGGGCCACACGTTGTCATCAAGTACCATCCCTGGCTATTGCGGAACACGTTTTAATTTCGATAATTTTCGTCTCGTTTTGTTGCATAAAGTTATTTAGGGACCGGCTCGTCGCGAACCCGAAACTGGAGGAACGACAAGCCACCCCCAGCCAGCACAGCGTCGCTGGTGACACAACAAAAAGTCGACAAATCACATACTATTGTAGTGATGTTAGGTGTTACGTAACTTAAGTTTGAACTCCTAACCCGAGGGTTGCGACACTGTTGTCGGGAACTTACCACCATTTGAGCACGGTTTCTTCTTCAAACACCCACATGCATCCTAGAAGCAGACTCGTCACTCGATTTATTCTAGGGAGAACCCCGGTCTGCTACCCTTTCTTAAATACCAGAGCACTCGGAAAACACCAGCATATCCGACTATCAACGCAGGACTTGGGATCACAAAAGACACAACGCTGCGAAAACGCCTCCCCCCTTACGGATTCCATGGTCGCGATTAGAACATTCACTGTCGTCGAGGATGCGCCTTTCCACGATGGATGTCCCTGCGTCTCAGCCTGGGAGGGTGAGGAGCTCGATAAAGCCTATGAACATGACAACTTCATGGAAGGGGTGTCCGACTACGAAGCGCCTGGCCGCCCCCAATATGGCATTCAAATCTACGATACGACACAGAAAGCAGCTGACAAAGGGCATTTACGGAGGCTGGCTAAGACTCTCCATGAAATGACAAACTACCCCCGTGGCCTAGATGGAGGCGATGATTACCGAGACAGGCTCGACGTCTACGGACTTCCCATGTCGGACGATACTACCACTGAGGACCGTGTAAGGCGATGCATCGAGCACAACAAGAAGGAGATCCATACGAGGATGATGAATCAACGTGCAGACTTCTTCATCCCACTACTATATCTACCAGTTGGGTACCAGAGGGCCGTCATTGTAATTCATCGCCCAGAGCATCATTGGATAGCTGCGGAAGGAGAGGATATTCTTTCTGGTGAAAAGGGACCTTTCATTGTCGGCAGCTGGGACTTTAGGACCAACGGATTGGCTCTATATACCCCTGCTGTGCGCGATTCTACTGTGCCAGAGATACAGCTTATTTACGTCTACAAACAAACGCTTGGAGAGTATATTTTGCACTCCATGAAGCAGATGATCTCTTGGTTCAATGAAGCCTACGCTCCGGAACATCTAGAGCAGGATCTAGCAAGGTATGCCGCTGAGAAGAGTAGCGATGCACTCAGGGAACTGGATGAGGATAAGGCAGCTAGTTAAGATGAGCCCTTCTGAATTACACCATGCCTCTTTTTATTGGCCGAGGCTACAGCCTTAGTTGTTTAGTAAATACGGTCAGTTAGTCGAGTTTGATCCATTCTCCAGCTATTGTTCCCAGCAGTGATCACTATTACACTAGTATACAAATCCTCTAGAGTTCTACTAGTTGTAGCGGCACATTATGAGAGCCAATAGTTCTCTCGTCCCAGCTCGCAGCGCTGGGTACGTCGCTCTCCAAATCCCGTGTATATTAACTACTTTATGAGGCTGGGGACAGGGAGCTACTGTCGAGGGTGGACTGGCCTCTGTTTCCCATTTCTGCTTCCACTGATTAGATTCCCATGCATACACTCTTCATAGACTCGGATGGCCCTTGACGTGTTTTTTTTTTTTTTTTTTTTTTTTTTTTTTTTTTTTTTTTCTTCTTCTGTTGGATGTTTGGATGTTTCATAAAAACGCGGGGGCCAATCCCACGCATCCTGCCACGGATGGCTGCAAGCCGTGTCCCTGGCCAAATAGCCCCCAACACACCGCCCCAGGAAGGAGTAAATATAGAACTGTTCCCCCCCAAGGCACCTTTTATCACTATGTAAATAGGAGTACCTCTTCTGTCGCGCGGGTTATGTTCAATCCGGTTGACGGCATCGGGCTTAGATTTCTCAGCCCATGTCCGATTCTAATTTTAGGCCTCCAACTACTCCCCCTTCCTCCTCAACCATCACATTTCATTGCACCACAAGGAAGGAGTCTTGATCCCACTCCTACCGAGAGACGAAAATAGCTTCGTTTCGTAGAGACGGTTGCGGGCCAAGATCAACAGAAGATACTTCTACATAGGGGCCCAAGAAAAATACGGCGACTTGCCCAACGATGAGTTAAATGAATATATAATAACGTCGGTCACAAACTTGTGTCTCCACTGCTTCTCTCTTTTGGTTGACACAGTGATATTTCGGAATTCTAGCTTTAAATTCCAAGAACGCAACGGCGGTGACCTTATCTGAGGAATATAGTGCAACGAAGACGCCCCCACCATGCGTTGGAAACAAGTCCTTATTTCCCTTTGCCTCGTCCCAGGCTCCTACACCCTCGACATCACCTCGTCCCCACCGGAATCCTCCAAGAGCTTCTTAAGACAGGGGGAATGGAAACAACTGCCATCAATTGGCACCCGCGCCGAAAGATGATGCCAAAGAGGCACAATGTCGGGTTCCGAGTATTGCGATACATGCGAGGGCTGGGAAACGCCTGTGCCCAAACACTTCATCAAGTGCCAGGTATCTGCGGACAAGAAGGCAGACAACGAGAACAACGCCTACCAGGAGATGCATGGCGAGTGTCGCGTTTACGCCAATGGCCAGGGAGATGTGTCCACTACACAGGAACAGCCAAGTGCGGGCGCTGGTGTGCGAGCCAGGGGAATGAGGTGAAAGGCAGCAGTGTGAATTTGTGTACCGGATTTTACCCTGCCATCGGTGACCCGGAGATCGACGACAGCTTTTTCTATACATTCCGTGACTCGGAAGGGAGATATTATGAGCTTGGGCAGTGCGCTTGCGATATAAAGTTGCCGGGCTTGATCCTAGACGTGGTGCTAGAAGACCTCGGGGAAGCAATGCAGGAAATAGCCAACGTCTTGTTTGTCAGCTGTAGGCTATTTGTCGGGGTTTTAGAGCTGGTTAGTTATATCCATTTCATCCTTTTCCTGGGCCTTGCGTTTCAGTTGTAGAGCGGAGAGTCTTTCTAACATAAACCGCCGAACACAGGCCGCCGATGCGACCATCTCCGCACTTCCTGGAGGTGCCGCAGTTACAGCAGCTAAGAGAGCAGCGCAACTTGCGGTGAAGACAGCTAAGACGGTCTACGAGAATGGTGGTAACGACGTCGTCTTCTCCGAAGCCGCCGCAGCCGTCTGTCCTGTGGCTATGTTCGGAAAGCTCAACCTCCCCGCGGCCTTTACAGCCCTTCTCGGAGTTGAAGACGAATATGCCAAGGGCGATGGATGCAAGGATAAGAATAAAAAGAAGCGTGGAGTTCTGGAGGTCCGCAAAGGAGGTGATAAAGAGCGGGTCAAGTGCCGGGATCTCCCGGAGCCCAGAAAGGAACAGCCCGACCGCAACAGCAGCGACGACAATGGCATGCGTGGGAGGGAGGACCAGGCACGCAAGGAGGACGAGGAGAGGAATAACCCAAAGACTACGACGGATAAGCCGCAGACAGTGGCTACTACTACAACTAGTTCGACCTCCAGTCAGGCGGCAACTGAAGCACCCTGCGCCTTATGCTCGGGGCCAAAACCTAAGAGCAAACGCAGCGATGAGGAAGAAGCGTCTCAATACGGCCTCATGTTTGCGCGAGCTACTACTGGCAACGGCAATAATGGCGGCAAGAAGAACGATGAGCAGGTCTGCTTCAAAAACAACTTTAATGATGACCTCACCGACATGCTGGCGGAGAAGCTCACCTTAGATCAAATGTTGGATTCAGGCTTCCCAGAGGAGATGGAGACAGAAGCATGCGAAACCGGCCCTGCCATAAGCACGCGATCACTCTTTAACCTGCATAACCCCAGTGGTGCCGGCATTGCCTCTTCCCTATTAGACATCGCTCAGGCCCTCGTGGATAAGCGCGCCAAACCCAAGCTCAGCAAGAAGAGGGGCAAACTTACTATGCCGAGTGGCAGAAGTGAAAATCTCTTGTATCCAAGGTACGCCCCCTGTCGTGAGGCTGAAAAAGACCCTTTCGTCCCCAGGTATTACCACTTCAAGCAGGATCCCAACCTTTGTTCTGTTGAGATGCAGCGGTCTGTCCAGAAAACGCCCAATTTGGTATACCACACCGAGCATGTCTATGAGGCACAGACGGTGACGCGTTTCCTCTCGTGGCTTTCGGAGGGAGGCCCTGTCAAACCAGGATCGCAGTGGGTGAGGCCAACTGAGCGATGGGTTCTCGAAGTCCTACTAGGTCGGGCCGGTGGGTCCTTTAGGGTGACAGAGCAGACACTTCTGAAGACTCCAGTAGCAGGCGACACCCTCTTCAATGTATGGACGTACGGTTTCGCCACTTGCGATCCGGCCGCGCCCCTAGGCACAGACAGAGGTCAGAAACTACTCACAATAACGTCGGGAGAGGTCAACGGACCTAAGGGGATATTATTCCGCGGATTTAACCTACAAATCGAAGAAGTCATAAGAGCTGCTTCAATCTCCAAAAGCCGCCACGAGGTCAGACGGGTGAGTATTCTTCTCCTTTTCCTACTCTCTACTATAATTTCTCTATTCTAAGCCGCTGACTATTCGTCTGCCCTCTGACAGGGTGTTGGTGTATTCCGCTATCTTGCCTTTAAGGGCTCCAACGAGGAGCCTATCTGGGACAAGTGGATGAAGGTGTCTAACTGGATCGACCTCGTGAACTAGTCTTCGATGAGCAGTACACCTATGGCTCACAACCTAATGATGAGCCCAAGGCCCCACCTGGTAAGGATCCATCGCTCCGCGCGCTGTATACCTATTGGATCGACGAAGTCGAGTTACCGGGAATAGAATCCCGCATCGCCGATTGGTCTCGTAAGGTGAAAGTCGCCTTCGATGATAAGTGGAAGAATCTGCAAGGGGGCGACAAGAAGTGGTATGATCACGCCTTTGGACTTAACGGGTTCGCGACGGCCGGGAAACTTAAATTTCCGCGGCCCCAGTCGTTTCTAGCTCCACATTTACAAGATAAGGCCTCTATGTTTGGGGCATGGGGGATGGTTGAGATGACAATCGATGCACAGGGACAGCAAAAGAGGCTGCCAGATCTGGAAACAATATCCTAACAAGTTATAGACATTCGATATCAATTGATTCATGAACAGAGCGAATTTTCGAGGCCATCTGGCGAAGGACCCGCAATGCAATGTAGATGCGGCGTCCCCGCACACCCTGGGCTGCCGAACACCGTATCGTCCGAAATCAGCATCCGAAAGGAAATTGGGTCTTTGCGGGGTGCCGACACGTTCCCCTTCAATGCCCGCACGACAGCAATCCGCAGCCTCGCCATTGACCCCAACCACATCCCGGGAATGACAGGCAAACAAAATAATCATCCAAGATGTCACGGCTCCCTTGGACTCGACCGGGCCGAAAGTAGGGCATCCGCTAGAAGAGGCGGAGATGAACAAAACGGTTTGTAAGTTGAGCCGACGCTCTGGGCATAATTGAAGAAGTTGATGAGCCAGACCACACGCGTCGTGAGGGTGTAGGTCTTGCCGCTTCCGGGACTGGCCAGGATGGCGACTGTGTCGGCTGAGGAGGTAACACTGCTGGACCCGTGTAGCTTATATTATATACGTCGCTTAAAATTCTCCTAGAACCTAGGAGTTTGGAGTTCGGATTAGATTAGATAGCCTATACCTTCAGAGAGTCTGATAAAGAGCGGCAGCTCCAGGGGCCTCAACTTCTCGCCAGTCCCCCGCAGGTTGCAGGTAGTCATGTGATCAAAGATTATCTTACCAGTAGTCACGTGAGCATGGACAATCATTTCAATCCGATCCGAACCTCGTTACCCCTGATCCACCTCAGTCGATGAAAGTGGGAGAGTCGAAGGAGGGTCGCGCCGAAATGGATGGCCAACATCAGAATCAGAGGCCGGTACCCCAATTTCGTCATATAATATCTTCAACCTTGGAACGAGTGGGGTTTGGATTCCGAGCGAGAAGGGATCGGGACTACCATTCTCGCGTTTCTCCCACCCACCCCTCTCCATCTGTCTCACTTCCTGAGACTGTCACCTGCACCCATATCGCTCACTCATGGTTTTCGGAGGCGGTCGTACCTACGGATGAGAGCGACCGTATGAGGGATGTAGAAAATGCGCGAGCAACTCTCGGCGAGCTCCTGGCCGAGTCAGTCATCTTTGGAACCATAAACGCCTTTTACCCACCGCAACCTACCCTAAGCCAAGAGAAGCAATCCGTCATTCGGCGTCAGCTTTTATCAGCTTTCGAGTTGTCAACCCAGCGTAAAAGCGGTTCGCCATTTCGCCGGGCTCCGCAGGCCCGGACCCCGCTTGAGCGTACCTTTCACCGATTTCCTGACCTGCCCGCCGAGATTCGTCTCCAGATATGGGAGGCATCGCTTCCAGGGCGCGGCTACCGCACCTTGCACATAGGCCAGATGGTTGGTGAGCCATACTGCTGGACAGCGAAGCTCCCAATGCCAACCTTGTCCCGTGTTTGTCGCGAATCACGCGAGGTGGTTCTCAAGCGAAATATTTTCCCGATTTACGGCTGTGCCCCGTACCGGAGTGGTCCCGGGTCTTCCCATGACGTTACACGACGCTTCATAGCGTCGTGGGCATCTTCGGATGATTGCCTCGACTTTGGATCCGATTGCCGTCCGGCTGCTTTGAGATGCGGGGACTATCTGGAGCGAGTTGGAGACTTCGCGGTTCCCGCACATAGCCTCACCAGCATTCTGCTTCCCGCAGGTATTGACAACGAAACACGCGGAAGTAACCAGCTGTGCGATATTTGGGGAGGGGCAAAGCAACTGATGGTGGTTATTCAAGTCATTTACATATCTCTTCCAATTTTACCACGGTCTGAGATTTCCGACCACTCCAGGCAAAGGTATCACGATGAGCAGCCCATCTTGAACGATGATGGAATCAGCGTGTGTAAAGTAGGTAGTTTAGTAGAGGGACCACCACTTGATCCCCTTCTCTACCGCGCCTCAGTCCATAGGAGACCGAAGAACCATCATATTACTACCGTCGCCAGCGTCTACGACAAACCAAGGATCAAAGAGCTCCTAGCCCTAGGTACCGTTACTCGACATTGGACAGACCGTGGTTCACGCCTGCGTGCTCTGCATTACCATTCGAACGCATTCTGTATGGATTGCCTGGTCGAATGGTGGGAGAAGTACGCTCGAACAGCAGCTGAGGCAGCGTTGATGGTGCAAGGGGACGGTGCACTCGATCTGAATGGGGAAGGGTTTGAGAATAGAGAATTTAACGTATTTCCACAGTTGATACCCGCAATACGCTTTAAGCTTCAGTGGCCGGACTTGGAGGACAATTTGTAAATAGCGAGAGGCAATACATCCTTCTGGGAGACATCTGAACTCACCAATTGGACCCTCCCTCGGTGAAGGTAAGGTGCCGCTTTCCAAATCCCATTTCTCGTCAAGACCCTGTCCTTTCAGACACCGCCGCAACGAGAATGGCGATGTCTGGACGCAGCAGATTCCCAGCGTCCCCGTCTGGAGGCGCTTTTCTGCTCTTGTGCGTCATGAACTACCTGGCGGAATTCGGGGTCCTCTGGGACCCTCGAAAGAAGAACGCCGATGATCACAGTGCGGCATTTCTCTATATTGGCATCGTCCAGTAATGGACGACGCACTAGATTGCCAAAGGTTGCAGTGGATGGAGATGAGTCGTGGTCGACTGACCGCATAGTGTTTTGGGCGGTTTGAAGATGGCTGTAACCTCTTCATCTATCGATGCCGGTGTGATATTCTTAAATTATGGGGGGTTGTGAGGAGGTATCTTCATCTTTCATAGAAAACTGTTGTGCGAGCTGTACGGCGAAGAACAGAGGGGCCTTCGACTATGGTCGTGAAGGAAGACTAGTACCAACAGCTAATCGCCCACATCAACAACCCTCTCAACCGCGCCCTTGCCTTTGTCACCTACAAAATGCGGACCTCTCTCCGACAGCCAGGCCCAAAAGTTGTAAGAGAGGTTCCTCCAGCAACTGATGGCCAGGATCAAGTCGAACAGAAACGCACGCAAACGAAGCAACACTCCACGGAGTTGAAACATCCTGCTCACACATTCTTCGTGCGCCCCAGGCTTTCTCCAGTAATGAAATTACAGGATGACTATGTCACTCCCGAGTACTTGCAAGCAAATGGCATTAAATGCCTCCATCTTGACTTCAACCTCGGGACATCCTTCGACCCGACAACGGACAAACCAGAGCGACACGCAGAGCCATTCACACAGCTCTTCCCCTTCGAAGATATGGAGAAGGCTATCCTCGCTAACAAGCCCTGGATTAGTGGCGGATGGACCTACGACCTTGACGGCTGGGACCCGGCTCTTGATAACTGGTGGCATGCAGAAAAGATCACTGGCGTTCTTAACCTATACTTGTACAACCATCATGAAGCAGACGACGACATAGAAGCCTGCGGGATCATTGAATCCACCGGATGGACAGAGAAAGCGTATGTACCCTAGCGAACTAGATATGTTCCACGTAACACAACGCTCACTTGTTCCCGCACATAGAGTTCCCCCCCGAATACCGACTAAACCGGCAGAATAACGACGTCAAATGGGCGGCCACTCATATATGGCATAGAGACACTCCTGAGCCACATGTAGTGTGCACCCTGGCTGACAGGGCCCCTCTTCGCGATGATCGCATCTCCGTCCCCGAGTTGAGAACAATCTTAACCCTCAGCGGTGCGAGGGCTTTAGACGAGGGCCACGGCGACCGCAAACGCATCCCGGTGAGCACACGTTATGAATATCCAAATACGAAATGACCAGGAACGACTAACTTTAGCGACAGGTCACCGTTGTTTCAGCAGCTGGCAAGCAACTCCGTATTGTAGTCGGCATTGTCGATAGCAAGAATGATGCGATCGAGATTCGGAAGGGCCCGATCATTGGCTTTGAGGAAGGTATAGAGAAGAATTGGAAAGAGTGGATAACAACACTGTGCTGGATAGTCGGTATGCCTCTGGGAAAGACCGATTGAGAGACGAGAATTGTTTTCTACGGAGAGTGGGGATATGCCAGATGGCATGGATATTAGCTTGTCGATTTGCAGGTGAATTGCTTCCCAGCAGTCGGGCACGTTCGTAAATTCAGCGAGCTTCGGTGCGACAAACAAAGGACAGAGCAATTTCTATCATGTGGGAGTAACCCAACTCCCGAACATTTTCATTTATCAACTATAAGATCACATGTATCTGCTCTTTGTGTTGTTGGATCTTGGTCATGGTCCGAGGTTGGTTTGCACAAGTAATTAGGTACGATGGAGTATGGGCCATAGGAAGTATGCACTTGATACCAATGATCGATTCGAGTAAAATCGGTTACGAGGACATCCCAGTCGCACCTTTACGAGTTGTTCGCGATCCACCTCTGAGCACACCAGGATTTAGTTAACACGCCCCTTGATGCATGATGAGGTCTGAGAAGCTTATTGATTGTAAGGAGGTACTTCCATTTCTACCGATTTTAGATCATACTAGTAAATCTATGGTATAATTCTTCCGCATTGTCTTAGCCATCCGCCTTGCCATTCTTCGCTTCGAAGCCATTTCTCTCTGCGATGCTCTCTCCAATAATCCTCTTGCAGTCAGCAAGATCTTGAGCTAGGAAGGAAAGATGCAAAACGTCAGCGGAGACAGTGATTAGTGACAATGTCTCGCTAGCTTTCTTCAGACTCTCCGGCGACCCAAATGGCGGGTTAGGGAAAGAAAAACCACCCCTTGGCTTGTTGTGCTTCTTCATGGTCGCATCATAGAGCTCCACAACTTCAAGCCACTCCGGCTCGGCGCCACCCATTCCGTGATTCGAAGGGAGAGACATGCTGACTCTGGCATCGAGACTTCCGAGCCACACAATATCAATATCTGGGCATTCAGTCAATATGGCGTCCAGATTTTCGACACCTAACTTGCTCTCCACCTGAATCATGATGGCCGCTTGCTCGTTCAGGCACTCCCAGAACTCCTTGTTCGGGTAGCAAGGAGTGTCAGTGAGACCTGGGATATAACGGAAGGGTGGCGCGGACCGACTCCCGTTACTGTTCCTAACCCCGAATTTGGCTGAGGAGACGACATGCTTTGCCTGCTCGACCGTCTCAACTTGAGGGACAACCACGCTAGCTCCGGCATCGAGGGCCCATCCAATGGCCGCATGGTCATGCCCAGGTACTCTTCGATGTGGCTTTTTATCAGCTCGTGCGTTCCAGGATTTGAGGACAGGTTGCTCGTTGACAAGACTTACCTAACGAAGGGAATGGTACGACCGCCACTCATAAAAATGGCTTCATGCACCATCTAGATAGACGATTAGTATCTACATGAGGTATACATAACACAGAAGAGTGAAGGCCTACATCGGTCATCGTCTCGACGTTGCACGGTGTATGCTCCCAATCGATCCACACGCCGTCATAGCCCATTGGTGCGAGGAATCGAGTGAGAGGGACAGAGCTGAGCCCCGCGTAATAGAACAAGAGAGGAGGAATCTTCTTCTCGTGAGCATCTCGGATGGCTTGGCGTGCTTGGTGCGGTTGGTAAAGGTTAGGGGCGGCGTAGGCAAGCATGCCCTGCTTGGAAGCTGATTCGAATGGTGCCATTTCTCTTGCTCGCTATAGATTACTGCTCATTCACAAAGAATACAGTCGACCGAGTAAGGTAAAGTAATTGAGGGTGGCATGTAGCCTTGATTAAATACAAAGCGAGTGATGGACTCGTGCACAATGAGATGCCTGTCTTGGCGGTGTGAGATTTGATATCTCCGCGACCCGACTGTTTGTGTCCCCAATCTCACGTCAGACTTGTGAAAGTGAGAAGCGGAGACTTGTGCGGCGATCCTGATTTGTTTTACACCGTGGTAGCCTATCTGCTGATGACACAGGGCCCGCCCCGGAGGGTCCGGTCGGCCGACTGCAACCAAACCCAACCACGACGTGTTTCTGCGCTAGGAAGCAGCGCGAAACGTGGTTCCAGGGCGGGTACGAAATGAGAGATGAGCGAGAGGACGCATTTCATTGACAAATACATTCTGGCGGTGCACAAGTCGGGCTTATGCGATTACGCGGAGATATTACAAGGGAGCAAGGGTGTGAGATTGAGATCATAAACAGACACGTAGCCACTTCATACGTCCTCTCGGACTTATGTCCGAAGCCCTCGAGGGTTTGAGGTCGGAGTTAAGAAAGATTCTGCCGTCGAGTCCGGTAGGAATAAAGATTGTGAGCTGGCAAGCGCCAGCGAAACTGCCTGTCGTTGAATAAACGTGAGCCAACACCGCAAGATTGTTGGCCAAGCTATTGGCCTTCCCGATATCGCCATACACACCCACGAAGCAGGTGGTAGAGTACCTGTCAGAGAAACCTTTATGATGCCACCCAACCTTTGTAGAGTCCCAGCCCCAAAGCCCAAAGAATGACCAATACTCCGGCTTGTGTGGGTGCAAAGATGGAGCCTCTTGCGACTACGAAGCCGCTCACCAAAACAAAGATGATGGGAACAAGGATCGATGGCTTGTAGGGTCGGTGTAGATTCGGCTCCCGATACCGCAAGACGATTACACCGACGACTGTGAGGAAGAAAAATGAATACTCTCCCAAACCGTTGAAAAGGAGGAGAGCACGGAAATCTCCCAGCAGTATGTACAGGGTGGAGAGAATGGCGGACAATATGAGAGCGTTGACCGGAGCGTCTGACCCGTCTCCGTCCACGTCTCTAGCGTCGTCCGGATTGGTCTCGTCACTCGAGCCGGCGACGCCCACGCGTCCTACTAGAGTGAAGATGCACGGAAACCAATCTTTCTTCCCAGCGGCCACAATCATTCTGCTTGCGACGAAGGAATTACCCAGGAGTGACCCGGCGACGACAAGGCAGATTAGGATTGCCGCTAGAATACCAGCGGTCGGCCCCAAAAGCCTAGCAATAGAGGTCTATTGGCGGATTAGCATGAATCGACTGTAAGCGAGATTAAGAGAAGACCAGAACAGGGGCTCTTACCACCGCGACGCTGTCGGTAGTTGAAACTACATCCCAGGGCAATAGGATATAGTAACCGGCATTAGCAATCAAGAAGCTAAGAATTACAGTCGGTATCGCCAAGTTTATTGACAGAGGCAGTTGCCGAACGGGAGAGGATAGTTCCTCTGAGACGTATATCGCCTGCAGATGCATGTTGTCAGCGTCATAAAGGATAGGAAGTATGTGCACAAAAGACAAGCCTGATGCGGCTAACGAACGTACCTTGTCCCAGCCCGAGTACGCCCATAAAGCGCCGTACAAAGCAGCGGATAGATGGCCCAGAATCTCCCACGAGCTCAAAGTCGACCACCGGATCTCGTGGCCGTCTGGGTCGACCGTATCGCGATTGCCAAACCACGGTTTTTGAAACCAATCCCGCCCTCCAATATCCCGTTGCGGATCGGAGACTTGCAGGACAATGACTGCGAGCCCAGCAACCGCGATGGCAAGGATGCTGATGAATTTCGTCAATACGAAGAAGCCGTTGAGTCGTGTGCTGGCCCTTGTGCTGATGGAATTGGCGCCGGTCATGATAGCTAGGACTAAGACGGAGAAGAACTTGTGCTCTAGTCCGCGGCTCTGGGTCGTCGTTCCTATGGCAGAGTATATGCTCTCCACAAACACAATGCTCAATATTGCGAGCGTCGCAGGCATCACGGAAACAATCCACGTCCAAGCCGCCAAAAAGCCAAAGACATCGCCGAAGATGTACTGTAGGTGCGGCTGAACGCCGCCTAGATAGATGCTGATGTTAAGTAGGATAACTTTAAGATGTAATTGGGGTGGGCTTTAAGGGGCACTAACCTTCACCAGAGATGGCAGTCCCGAGCTCCGCCAACGTGCTGGCTCCCGTCCAGGCGAGCACTCCTCCAAGGACCCAAATCACTAATGCCACGCCTGGCGATGGAACATTGGTATCGATGGCGCCCGGGGAGGTAAAGACACCACTTCCAATGACTATGCTTATCACTATACCGAAGGCATCGATGACGCCGAGGCTGCGTTTGAACGTCGAAGGTTCACTGGGTCGCCAGGGCCGATCTGACACAGAGGTCTCGTTATCCGCCGCATTGTAGTGTTGCCCCTGAGTCACATTACCACTTGCCAGCAGTGGTTGTTGCGGGTCATTATCTGTACCAGTAATCGACACCATTTTCGGCAGTATTCCTGTTGGTTTCTGATTGCGGATTCTTGTAGATGAAGGCTTGTAGATTGAGTTGGATTCTTGCAGAACAGAAACGTGGCAAGCCACGAATTGTCTGGGGAACTTCGGCGTGTGTCGTGTCACCCCCGCGATGGCGCAATCGCCTCAAGAGATCAGAGAAGCCGCTCCCGGCCCGGACAATAGCAAAACCCCAATAACGTCACAGAGGTACCGATTATTAATTCTAAATTAGAGTCCGTTACGAAATACACTGATCGAATTTAGGGACAATTGACGACAAGGTTGCCGTCTTAGTGTCTTCATCCTGTGATGTCATAAAAAAATTAATTTTCACTCTGTGCCATCCACCACGACAGCCTTGATCGCCGGCGAGAGTAACGCAAAATTAACATGTTTAGCCTAGCTTTTTTCTTTAAATTTCCAAAGCCGCCTCGTAATACCTCTCTTGGATCTCTTCTGGCAGAGCTAAGTTACGCCACCACACAGAATGGGCCGGTTTCTTGTCAAGTTTTAAAGGGCGCTCTTCTGAGATAGCGGTTAACTCGTCCTTGGAGGCCCGGAAATGGCGAGACAATGCCGTTCTATCGCATACTAGCGCCGGTGGAATGGTACGATGTTGTGGAATCTAGGGAATCGGGAATACTTCATATTACTACCGATATATGCCACGGCCTCAATCTTACCGGCCAAGGCAATATAGGGGTTTAGTCTTGCGGATCCAGTTAAGGAAGTTGGTGGGCTTCTGGTGGAGATGGTCCGTCTCCCTCCGGAGAGCATCCTTTACACACTAATAGACTCGCTATTCTAGACTGAATCTCAGTGCGAACGGTCGTTCTCCAGTCGACAATCGCGTGACCTCTGCTGCACATAGCAAACTGAATATGCTGCATCTCATCTCCATGCTACCACCTTTGCGAAAAAAACTTTTAAAAATGACTGCTTACACGCTGCCAAATTTAAGATCGCCTAGTCTGGAAGATCCAAGACTTCAGTCTTTTTCATCAAGAACCGCATCGCACGGCCTATCGGATACCATTGGGTCTCACTAATCTCAAATTTCCCGTGCAAACTGTTTATTTCAGGCAATTGCCTCTGGTCCCCTTCTGTATTTAATCGTCTGACTTAAATCCGCTCCGAACTACTACCTGGCTCAATTTGCATGGTCCACACTCCTTGCTTTGACGGTTCGTTAAGAAAGGGCGCACCTTGGTGATCTTGACCTTGAGGTGGTCGATCTTGGTGCGAGTCTACCAGGACCACGGAAATGTTCTTCGCTTTCTCTTGCAACTCGTCGATTGTTGTGGCATCTCTCAAGTAGTCCCCGACAACATGTCCCCGTGAAAAGACAGCCAACTCACTTCCTTTCCACGCAGGAATCATCTCGCCTCCTTCATTTAGTGTAGTATATATTGTGGTAAAGAGGAATACCAACGTCCCGACTACCACGAAGCAATGCAAAGCAATCCATGGCCAATCCACGATATAAATCGCTTCGAAAACTCCCAACGACCCCCTCGCGGAACTGCTGTTATCCCCGCCGTTGCGAATTGCATTACTCATGCTGAGAGCAATATTAGAAAACGTTTGATTGATGTCGTTAGCGCTCCAAATAGCCTTAGCGACGCTGGGTTCGTACTCCTCCGCCATCTCGCCACCAGCGGCTCCATGCCTCGCGATTAGGTATCCATTGACCGGGCCCCAGTTATCGAGGATTTCGGTTGTGCAGTTAGCTCCAGCCACGCACACGGCGAAAGTTTTCTGCATGAAGGCGCTGATTCCGTCGACGGCCTGTTGAGAGATGTTCCAAGCTGCGTCGCTTCCTGGATGGCCGAGTTGCAGGTCGGTGCGCTGGATTGCCGATTCAATCGGATGGAATGCTACACTTTCAACTACGGCCTCAGATACGTTTGGCCACCGTGTTCGATCTAGAGCCCAGGACTCGGGAATTCGCTTCTCGTCTTGAAGGACGGACGATGTTTCAAAGAGCGTCGCGTTGTGCACTTCTGAGCTGTATTTCTTGACGCAGTAGTACAGACTGCATTCCTCGGCACGGACGTTGTAGGCAAGCCACGTCTTGTTGTACTCGGCGCCGTCAACTTTTATGAGGCTTTGTGCCCAAATAAGGGTGTCGATGTCTCCCATGCTAACAGTCTTTCGGGGATCTGTGGTGCCTAACATCGACATGAAGACCATGGATTTTGCTTCGCTGCCGGAATCGTTGAAGTTGTTAAGAAAGAGACCGTTTGGAAGCCTGTATTCTGTGGAAAACCTCTCGATCTTCACAAAACTTCTATCCCTGATCAAGTCAAAGTATAGGTCGCCGTTGCTGTTCTGATTTTTCTCCAGCTGAGAGGTAACATTTTCGCAGCGGCTGCACACGGCAAGTGTGGTTGTCGATGGGAACGAACACTCTCCCGAGGGACAATTAAAATTGACTGCTTGTGTGATGGTGGAGCTATTGGCAGAGATGCCAAACATCGTTGCCCCTTGTAGGGCAAACTCAGCATCAGAGTACACCACACGACTGCTGATGGATTCGAGTCGGCCCCGATCGTTGGCTGTCGTTATACTCTAGTCAGTTTCCGCGCAGGCTCGAGCGAGTTATAACGGCGCATTTCACCTACTCGTTACGACGGGAATCACCCTATACTGATTGCCATTCGAATACCGAGTAGCCATGGGAATGGACGTGACACCCTGAGTATCAAGGATATAGGTTAGGCCCCTCCGGATCTGGACCAGCTGCTGGGCGAATGGATCGATCGCAACGGCCAAAAGTGTAAGGAATGCCCCAGATCGTACAAGAGTCTTCTTAAACCTGACAATCCGATATTCTGTTAGAAAAATAAATCTCTCTTTTACCTCCTTCCAACTATAGGGACTGTCGCGACCTACCCGCTTCCAAAGTTGAAATTAAGTAGAAGTTTCAAACTTCCCAGTGACCCTCGACTAGCCTCTACTACGTGCTCAAAATCAAGTAATCGGTGTCGCCTACCAGTGAAAAGGATCCAGTTCCACTGACTGACGGCGTTGGCGACAACGTAAAGCAGCATGGCTTTGCTCGAGGTTGACAGGACGGCGATAATGGCGTTTAGCGTCACGAAGCCGGTTTCCATCTTTGCGATTGGTTTTCCGTTGAACGAAATTAGGACTCCCACCATGGCCAACATTGTGGCGACTGATGCGAGGACGGCCGCGACCTCAGATCTCCATGGGCGAAGCTTGTCCCAGAGACCGCGGCCATGACCTCTCCCCATTTTCTCTTCGCGAAATATTGCCAAATTGGAGGGCCGGTGTTTTATAGGAGGTACTTTCACGTGTGATGTGAGAGGGAAGAGAATTATGGTATTCGCATACACAGGAGAAGATAATGGAGGTTATTACCTCTGTTTTTAAAGCTTATTTACGGTCAGGTTGTGGCTTTGTCGTTCCATTGGGGACCCTGGTCACAACAAATTATATCAATGGTTTTGTAGGATGGATGGGCGGCACTGCCCTATATCCTGGATTGGGATCGACCAACCAGCGCTTTTAGGATGCGGGGCCAGAGCTTACGGCGGCCGCCCTGCATAGGATGAAACATTACATGTGGCTTTTCCCTATGATGGTCGGTCAGTCCTGCATCTTGACCGACGATGCAAAATAAAATCGAGGTTTAGTACGAAGTGTGCCTAGCTCTTCGCATTATCAAGGTAATATCGCTTTCCACCGGCTTGAGGTAACTTTTTGAGTCACCCTCTTGCCACGGGGCCAAGGGCTGTGGCGTCAGAGAAGTCCTCCAAGTTCAGGTGAAACTGTCGGATTTGACAGTGGCACGGAAGGAGTGCAAACGTGCATTGAGAGCTAAGGCAGGTCATCACTCATCAGATTGGGGTTCTGTTACAGCCGCGCCATTGCCACGCCTTTCCCTCGTTGAATTCGTCCAGCTTTTTACAGCTTTCCAAGCCAAACTCCGCCGCAATGGTCGAGCACTTGTCTCTCGGCTGGACGACGTAGTCCACGCAAGAGCCCTCTGAACGGGGGCCGGGGCCAGGCCTAGAGGTGCCCGGGTGTGCAGCAAACTCGCTGACCTTCGGATAAGGAAGAACAGAGCTCGGTTTGTGTCAGATTATTGAATGTATGCAGCTCCGGTAGTGAAATCCCGCAGTGAGCTGCCAGCTTGTCGCAGTTCATGCCCTTCTCGACCACGGTTTCCTTGCAGCTTCCATCCGGGTTTGATGCGATGACGGGCATGTCTCCGGCTGTGCAACATACTCTTTGGCCGATGCGGAGAGTTGTGCATAGGCTGTCCTTGGGGTTGAATTCGATGAGCTCTTCCGCCGTAATCCCGCACCTCTCGGCGAGTTGGTAACAACCCTGCGCCGGCTCTATTTGGATGGTTCCACATTCGGCGCGTGGGATGAGCGGCGAGCCGCCCACGAGCTGTAAAAGACACAGGAATAAGGTCCCGTGGTGATGCATGACGTTGACCACTTGGGGCTAAGCGGGTAGGGCCCTTTAAAAACGTGGAAGTGCTGGTTGCAGGTGGAGAGATCGAAAGTAATGATTGAAAATTATTTTCGATCGTTCCAAGTCGCGGGCCACCGCCCATTTATACTATGTTCATCCCATTCAGAGTCTGCCTTGGGCGGCACCACAGGGAGAGATGCAGGAAAATCAATATATAGAGTGTGGTCCACAATTTAAAATGTTTCGATTTCGATGCCCTTCAGCGCAATCAGAAGCTGCGATGAACTTGCCAAGCCAAGCCCAAAACATGGGTGGCGAGACATGGCTAAACGGCAAAAGGAAGGGACGTACTCCAGGAGTCCAGGGCATAATATGAGTCACAGACCTTCTTTCCTTCATTTCGATGTGCTTGCTGTCGGGAGTCCAGCAAATGACTTAATTAATGGCCATGCCTCTGCTCACCTTGGTTGGCTCAAGTTCATAATTGCCATATAATTTTTAAAAACTGTTGTCCAGAACCCGTCAAACTTGCCTTTATCATAGTTTGCCTCTCGCCGCTCGCCACGGGCAGGCCAATCGAGGCCCGATGGATGACATTCGTGTAAGGTTTTACCACCTGGAGTTTGCTGCCCTTGAGGGCGAACTTGGAGTAAGGCGATGAATAATACGCGCCCGTCAAGACAGGGGCACCGTTATCCTCGTGTCGACCTCTTGCGTCCAAGTCGCTAATGCTAGGTCCGTCATCTCTGCCATGGTTTGAGTGGTGATTCGAGTGGGTTTGGCCCTTCCACTGAAAGAGCGGCAACACCCCAAATAAGTCCCGACCAGAGGTCGGGATACCACGGTCGGTTAGCTCAGTTGGTTAGAGCGTGGTACTAATAAGCTATCCGGCTTATCGGTAAATGCCAAGGTCATGAGTTCGACCCTCATACTGACCATTTCAACCCAATTTTTTTTCGATATTCTTTTTTTGGTCTATTTTTCTTTCTTTACCTCTGAGAAGAACCTTCTCTTTTGTTACTTCCGCAGTATTTTGGGAGGCTCACCAAAGGCAAAAAATCATTTTTTTAAGGGTAGCTTTGCATTCTTTTCGGCGCTTTTCCCCATATTTTCTATTGGTCTTGACTCTTGAGCAAGAAACCCGGGCCAGGCGAAAATATCTTGTCACTCAGACATGGCCGTCTCATCCTGATAGAAACTGACGCGCAACATAGTTACCGTCAGATGCCGGCGATGTTAACTGATTAACATTGGAGGCGTGAGTCCGTCTGGCCAAGCCTCGGGGGCTTTGATACGAGATAATATGTGTTTTATATCCCACTCCTAATTCGAAGAGACGCGCTGAACCAGTGTCAGATCTTCGAACAGGTCTTCCGGGAGTGCGTTGTGCTACGCACGTGGGCAAGCGTACGAATTGGTGATTCCGTGGCTTCAATGGCTACTAAGAGATCTCTTTGCGTTAAATTTTACTGATATTCTAGTAAAGATCCTCCAATCTTTAAGACCTGGAAGTTCCTCCAGAGGAGTTATAGATGACGTGTAATATTGGTGTCGATTTGGCAGAAGCAGAAGGATATTTTGAGACCATGCTCTCGTCCTCCAGACTGTTTGAGCTCTAGGATACCTCTCAAAATAATATTTGCCGGTTATCTGCTCAAGATTGGGGGCCGAAATCCCGTGGGATTAGGAATACTGACTTATACATCAATTGTTCGTGGAATATTGCCTATTCCTCATAGGCTGCCCCTTCCGGAGTGTTCGTCCTTGAGGAACTAATATATTCTAAGAGCCGATCCCCGAAGGCTTCGCGAAAGGCCTCTGCCATCTTCGCGTCCTTGATCGCAAATACAACCTCAATATTTCTCCAGGATTCACGTTTATTGGCCGTATCGCTACCGGTGTCTGCCGCAACCTTCCCTGCCTGATCAGTCTCGGAGCTTTTGACTCTGAGCAAGACCTTGCGCCAAGCCCTGGCAATCTCCCCAACTGGGTTGCCATAGGCACCGCACCCCCACGCCCCGAGCACGACTTGCCCAACGCGCTTATCCTTAACAATCTGCATGACCGCCATCATCTTCTTCACGGCTGCCTCGCAGTCACGATCCTCGGCATACTTTTGTTCCTGCCCGGAACCATCAACTTCGGGCAGACGGTGCATTGCCGCTGTTATCACATCGATGAAGAACCAATCTTTCTTGTCGTTGGGTTTGGCGGCCAGGTCATCATCAAGGCGAAACACCAGGACGTCCGGCGTGTAAATGGCGCCGAATTCGGGGAGACGGTAGAACTCATCCTTTAAGGATGGATAGAGCGTTGTCCGGCGACAAAGGGACTCTTCTTGTGACGTCGCACCGGAAAGCACGCCGCCCCCAGGTCGCAGTGGAGAAGCCATATTGAGTACGGCGATGAGAGGCCGGCGGTGAGGCGGGACTTCAAGGTTTCGAGTGTGCAGATTTGAAGCAGCTTCAAGAGTGTCAGCGACAACTAATGTTGCAAGTGTTGCTGTTTTAGAGTCATGTGAAGGTTTGTCGGTCCTGCCTTCTAGTGCTCCGTCCGAAGTCGTCTCAGAGGCAGGCTTCAGTCGAGGCGGCGATGCTCTGGGGAGAGCCACGGCAGTATCAGCATGTTGCGGGAAGGTGGGCGCCGGATCAACGATAAGCTCGACTGCTGCGACACCTTCACGGGCGCGGGCATTGGCTCGAAGAATGGAGGGGATAGTGGTGTTGATAATTGCCTTCCCGAGTTTCCCACGAGCATTACGATCACTCGTTGCCTTACGGACTGGACGTCTGCTTCCTCCCATTGCCGATGTTGTAAGAGCTAGATGTCGATGTTGATGTTGAGGTGCGGGGTTGGCGCTGGCCTGCACTTATGGGAGATCAATTGATGGCGACCAGGAACCCTGATGGCGAGTGGGGTTCAATGAAAAGACCCAACAGCCTTCATAAGAGCCTCGTATCTCTCCTGCCGTCAGCCTGTCCACCTCGCAGGTGAATCGCAAGTCTAGACATTCAAATAGTGCTGTCCTTATCTTGACCTTCATTATTATTAGCTTCGGACTCTAATTTTACTCTGTAACCAGCGTGGCACACGGGCTTCTTGGTATCGGGGAACCATCAACCCTGGGAGGTAACTCTAACGATGACAACGACAAGGTAGAATCGCAAAAGGAAATTATTTCCTGGCCCCATGGTATAAGGCATGATAATCAAGGTGTATGGGGGAAGGCGGGGGGGGGGGCAGGCTAGGCGAGCAAGGTAGATCGTCCATTGTTCTCTACGAGAATGCCGAGGGAGGATTATCTCCAAGTTTACTTCGTAAAAGTGATATTTACCCCCGATGGAAATCAACACCAATGCTATGATCCCGGCAATTCGTGAATAGGCTTATCGGGTGCAAGATTTGAGACTCCACTCCCAAGTGCGGAATCGGCCGCCGATAGCTGTAAACACTAGTATTCCAAAGGCAGCAGGATGCCCTAGGACACTCTTTATGCGGAAGCAGTCACACGCAGGTATTCCCAAAATGGTACGGCACCAAAAGCGTTGTCCTCGAGGCGAGGAATCAGCAATAGGCCCCGGCACTCTCACAATGCAGTGAATATGTTTGCCAAGCCAAGTCAGAATCCATTTGCATTATACAAGGACACTTGGCGCATCGATTCCCCTCTCAATATTTCGAAGCGGGGGTTGAGATGGGACCAGCTTGTTCGATACTGCCGTGGGCAAGCAAGTGATGACGACGAACAAGTGGCAGACATGACCTGTCGCCTGCACGTTTATGCTGTTGGTCCTTTTTTTGCATATTTCTTGTAACCGAATTGTCCACCCACGCGGAAGACAGCGAATATTGGCGTCCAGAAAGGCAGGTTGCTGCCCTGACGGCATGCATCGGACGATCCCGCGATGCAATGCAACCTCGTGAAGCCGTTGTGATTGGTCTGAACCACCATCCAAATGCTGTTGGTTGAGCTGTGCGTTCGAGACTTCAAGCCCGCATCTAATACTCCCAATCCAATGATTTATTCTACATAAGCGGCCCGATTTTCACCTGGGTTGCTTCTCTTCCCCGGCACTTTTGCCTTGCGAAAATCACACTTTTGTACAAAAATGGGTAGTGATACGTCTAACCACTCAAGCCCAAAGGCGGCGTCACCCGGTCGCCCCCCCGGCGCCCAGCCGAATATTCTACCTCCCGAGCACTTTGCACAGTTGGTAGCGGTCAGTAACTTGAATTCACCCATGAATAAAGAGCCTCCGCTTCTAACGAAACGATATGTGTAGGAGGGGGAAGATGGAGATGAAGTCGCCGAGGACCAGGCTAGCTCCACCGCCTCGTTGACCTCTAGCATCCTTGCCTACCGCAAAATACAAGGGCGAACATATCACGGCGAGCGTGGCGATGCAAAGTATTGGTTTGTTGGAGCCGCCCGACAGGAAAGAATTGGTTTCGTGGCTAACCTGACTGGACAGGGGTTCCATCGATGAGGCCCAGAATGAAGCATTAGACATTAAGTGAGTCGAGCGAGGCGGGACAACGGCATGAATCTTTTAACTCACAAGTGTTAATAGCCACCACGTCATTACTCTGTTGTTGGAGCGCAAGCTTTACCTGGCACCAGTACCAAAAGACATCCAGGTATGCCACGCCGACCATGATACCCAATATGGTAACCAGGCCACATCTGATATATCCTTTTAGACCGCCGTCGACATTGGCACCGGAACGGGTAATCCCACCTCGGACGGAACTCTCCAGTAGTGGTATTAGGGTATTAGCTAACGAATTCATAGGCATCTGGGCAATGTATGATACCGCACGCTTAGACTCAAGGCCACTCTCCATATCATGTTTTAGATGTGCTGATTATTATGCTGGTAGTGATTTTGCCGATGCGTTTCCAAATTGCCGCGTAACTGGAACTGACATTGCACCCATTCAGCCTAGTTGGGTCCCGCCTAACCTACAGTTGTATGGTACTGTCTTGATGATCTACAATCCTAAACCGCTCTCACCATGAGTGCTAACCAAACCCCTTCCCCTAGCCAAATCGACGACTGCACACAAGATTGGACGTTCCCGGATAACTCACTTGACTACATCCACATACGTTGGCTCGTGGGTAGCATTGCGGACTGGACCTTTCTCTTCAAGCAAGCTTATAGATGCCTGAAACCCGGCGGTTACCTGGAGAGCCATGAGCCATCGTCTGGATTCGAAAGCGACGACGGTACTGTTACGGAGAGCAGCGCCCTCGCCCAGTGGGGAAGATTCTTCGTCAGAGGGGGAGAAAAGATTGGCCGGCCATTCACGGTGTTTGATGACGATAGCCAGGAGAAAGGGATGGAAGAGGCGGGGTTTGCCAACATTCAGAAGAAAGATTTCAAAGTAAGCGAGCCCATCTTCCCACTATACCTTCACTAGTAAAATGGCTCGTTAGTTCGTAACTGACAGCCGGTGCAGAATCCAGTTGGTTCATGGCCCAAGGACAAAAATTTGAAGGAGATTGGTGTGTTTGCACAGGCGGCGTTTGAACAGGACCCCGAAGGATCAGTTCTCTTTATGGCAGGGCAACTGGGCTGGACTAGAGAGGAAGTTGCCGTGTTTCTTGTCCAGCTTCGACGGGAGTTTCGAGATCCCGATATTCATCCTTACTTCAGACAAAGGGTCGTATGGGGTCAAAAGCCAACCATCGAGTGAGTGGGAAGCCAAGAGGATATTGTCTATATGAGGCTGGTGGAACTGGTATCCCGAGCTCCATTAAGTTGGTGGGAAGGCATCAAAGGGAGGCTGGTCCGTCTGAAATGGATGTCTCACTCCAGAAGAATGGGCCAGTGTATGTAGATACCTGAGAACCGTCCCTCGATCTTGTCAAAATCGTTGATTAGTTATTTGGGTCAAAATATTAGTCAAAATGGATGTAAAGAATACACCGCCCAAACTAATAGCACCGGGAAGCCGCGATGACCGAGGAGAATGGCGATCTTTTCGCTTCATTGGTTTCTAGATGGTTAACTCAGCGGTGCAATGTCAATCAATACGACCAAGATATCATTGCAAACCGGCAAATGCCATACAAACCGAGTTGAGTGAATGGTCCAGAGGATATTAGATCCGTCGAGATAGGCGCGAAGCGGTAATGGAGCCTATCGGTGATCCCAAGATATTCATTTTGCTGCTAAGGACAACAGGCCATGGGAGCTGAGGAGTCAGGACTATGGATCAACTGGCTATTTCGAGACGAAGCCAAAATCCCAGTTGAAGAGAGGCAGAGAATGACAGACGTTTTACTTTCTGCCTTGGAACAGTCGTCCGCTCCAAAGATAGAGACCTCTACCACTTACCCAAATTTAGGTTTCTAGTCTAATTGCAGTCCTCTACTAGGGTGTTCTAGTATTTTCGGGCGGTCTCGCCGTGCCCAGATCATGGACATGGTGAGCAGGTGCCGAATTTCGTGTCGAAAGTTGAAATCGGCGGTGCCCGTTCAGAATTCAAGCTAGGCTGTTCTTGGTTGTCGTGTTGAAATGGTTTCATTATTCATTATGAATCATACCTCATCATCAGTGAGTTGACGGCTACCTTATTGGTAGAACTTTCTTTTTTTGTGGCAATGCAGTGGCTGCCGCTTTCTCTTTGACCCGAAAAGGCTTAGATAAATTTGAGACTCAGGAGACACGCCACTTTGACACCCCATGATCTTTCAGGAACGGGAAACAGTAGAACCGGCGTCATCCAATTTCACGAGGTCCTACGATATATCCGTGTATAAAAACGATCGCAACTCAACTCCATCTATACCATCCAATTCGTTATTAAAACATAACATCAACGCCCAGAAAACCACAGAACTTGAGATCTTCACTCAATCAACAACAGCGACCGCCTCCAACTCACCTTGATGGTACTAACAACAACAGCCACTACTTCAACCACAATTGCGACACCATCCACTTCACGAATGAGCCGATCATTGAGCCCAGAAACCAACCCTACACCCACGTCTTCCAAAGAGTCAATCGGCTCTCCCGACGCGACCATGCAAGAATTCGTGCCGGGGCAATGCTTATTTTGCCCCAACACCTCACCAAACTTCGCCGACAGCGTGACACACATGGAACGGTCACACGGCCTCTTTGTTCCATATCAGGATCATCTACTAGTCGACTTGGAGACTCTGTTCAAATACCTACATCTCATTATCTTTGGATACAGAGAATGTATACAATGTGGAATGGAGAGGGCAACTGTACAAGCTGTACAGCAGCATATGACTGGCAAGGGTCACTGCACATTTGATCCATCGCAAGAAGATTCAGAGTTTTACGAATTTTATGACTTCTACGGGCCGGAAGATGATGCAGAGAGCAATATTGAGGGCGGTGGTGACGAGAGGATTCGGGAGGAGACAGCGACAAGATCCAGCGGAAAGCCATTGCAGGTCGACGAAGACTCGATTCGTTTACCGTCAGGCAAAATTATCTCGAAGCGGTCATCGACATTAGCGGGACCTTCAATATCTTTCGCTCAGATACGTCGTCGAGCTCGGACCTCAACACCACAAATAAGATACTCTGCAGCAGAACCCGGCGACCAGGAGGTGCCCACCGAAGAAGAGCCCGACTCGGATGTACGCGACACACGTTTAATATCGAGGAGGGAGAAGCGGGAGAGGGCAATCGCCACATATCAGTTGACAAATATGAGCGCCAACGACCGAAACAGCCTGGTTCACTTACCCGCATCTCAACAGCGCTCATTGCTGGTAACGCAACGGCGACATGGGGAAAAGGTGCAACTGGAGGAAAGACGGAGGCAGGGCAAGATTGATCGGAAGGGGAACAAGAATTTGTATGCATATTGGGCCACTGAAACGCCCGTCTACCAGTGCGGCTAAATACATCGAATTGATGCTCCCGATCCATTTGACATCAAATTATGAGTTCTCATGATGACAATAAACTCGCACGCTTGAATAGAATTGCCCTGCTTGCTCACGTCCGCAAGTCTGCTCAGTTTGCCTGATTACCCAAATTGATGCCTAATATGTTAGGTTCTAGAAGCTGTGACGTTACACCCTGCGACCGCCGGGAACCGTAAGATATAGGCAACCATCGATCCTGGGGACGGCGATCATCATTGCTGCCTCTTCCTCAAATTTATATTCACGACTGACAACACCAAAATGAACATCGCCCACCTCCCCATCGAGGTCATACAGAAAATCGCCGGCCTCTGCCCGCTTGGCGACATCCTATCCCTCAGCGCCACATGTCGAACTCTGCGCAACAGCTGCCATGATACCTTTGTGTTCCAGGAATCTTTCCTGCATCATGTAATCGTGCCCAAACCCCCATAGACACCCCGTAGCATACTAAAATCTACTTTCGTCTAGATAAGCGAACCCACCTCTCCCCAGGTCACGAGTAAGCTCGCTCTCCGCGATTTGATACACAACTCACTCGCTGCAAACGAAAGCTCGGAGCGAGTCCTCATCTGGGCTCGGCTCGCAGCCGCGGCATCGCGAATGCCTCTGCTCGTTGATGAATTGGACCGATTGCTCGAGCCTTATGAATCTGTCCCCTGGGAATCAGCGCTGCCCTGGCCCCAACAATTAGTCGAGCCTGTTGTCACTATTGCCAGCACGATCAACACTTTGGCTGTCCTTGGTTGTAAGATGCCCCAAAAGCCTCCCACTCCCCCCTGCCACGACCAGCCGACTCAACAACTTCTCACTTGAAACCTAGACCCAACAATCAGCGACTTCACCGTAACTGCTGCTCTGGCAGGCTTCTTGACACATCTTCTCAACCAGGATTTCTGGGAGCGCGACGAGCCCTTAAACCCACTTCAGGCGGCCCAGCTCTCCTTCTGCTTCGCTACTGGTGCCATTGGCAACCGCGTGTTGAATAACATGAAAATACTCTCAACACGCACGGCTATATTTATGACCCTAGGCCACGATAAGTGTTTCCTATCTAGCCAAACCACCGGCTTCCTCGCCGCCGCCTGCATGCCCTGGTTGTTGGGTTCCGACCCGGCGGTCCACCACAGGGGCGACCTCCCTTATCTCCCGGCACTCCCGCTACTGAGTGCTAATAGTCAAGGAAATCCGGGAAATTTCGGCCCGATCCCGCTCCCGGACGGAGCGCAATCTGCATCTTCGGATAACAGGGACCCATCTGTCCAGGAGGCGAGTAATATGACGCCATTGGTTTCTTCGATGTGTTCATTCACTCTCGCCCCTTCATGGCAATCATGGTTACGCGCTACTGTAGATGTCCTCATCGATGGCATTGGACAGGGCGAGTGGATTGGTTACTACACAAACGCCGTTAACAACGACAGGGAAGTGGACGCGCCTCTGAGAAATATTCACTTCAGCACCCTGCCAGATCCGGACGACGGAAGCAGACTACTCCTCACGGCCAATGATTGTGTAGACGGTATCGGGAGTTTCCGGTTAAAGGGGGATTTGTCCCGTGAAACCGGTCGCGTGCGGCTGACGAAGGAATATTATATCGGCCACTCTTGGTACAACCAGGGATGGCTGACTCCCCTAGGCATCGCAGGATACTGGGGCTCTGGGCTTGATCGTGCTGCCTATGGATTTATCTGGATGTACAAGAAAGAGTGGGTACAAAGGCCAACGCCAAAGAACGCTCGACAGGTGTTTGATGGCATATCAATTACCGAGAACGACCACGACAATGCGTAGGTCTTAGGACGGGGATCTTAATTTAATTCGTCTTTCGGCCTTTTATTTACTCTTGCCACTATCAAATAGCCCATAGCCGAGAGATTCAGGTTGCCGTGATCATCAAGTCAATAGATCAGCGATGAAACTGAGTTTAGAGGGCGGAACCCTCCATTCCCTAGATTTCGGGGCCCCTTCTTGGGGTCATTGCTATTTCTGAACATTACGACCACCGAAGACACAAGGTAGCGGAGGCTGAGCTCCTGAGCTCGAAGCTATTTTGGGGAGCTAAGTTCCCCATTTCTGCGTATGCATCACATCCTTTCGAGCTTCAGTCCCGCATTGCACAATGGTCTGCTAGATTGACTCTAGAATCCTAATTGATTGCCCACATACGACGTGTCACCTGCCAACTGCCGAAATAAACTAGTCCGGCTCTTTCATGACTGCCTCAAAATCATCGACAGCGCAAGCAGCCTCTCTGAAGCACACCCCCAAAACTGCTCTGTCGAAGCCCATTAGGCATTGATAGACCCATCATCTCGTGCTACACGAATAGCCCAGATACAGCAGACAACCCAATAGAAAGCAGCAGACACCCCTAACTGGATAAGCAAGAGTTCAAATGTAAATCCCAATTGTGATGGTGGGATGATTAATAGGCACAGCGTGGCAGTTAGAAGGCCAACTCCCAGGCATCTTTTGACACACCCTCGACCGAAGATATCCTTTTGAGGCCAAAACAACATCAAGCCGCATGAGAGAGAGGGACAGAAAAGGAATATCCAGGCCAATGACTGAGTAAAAAGCATTACTAATGGGTGGCTGACTATCTCCGTACCTTCCCCCACTGACGGAGAAAATACGTAAATCGTAGCAAAAAGGATCCAGACTGCTATCTGAAGAAGGACGTACGGAAACCATGGCTTGTTTGCGATATTTGACTTTAGCTTCGGGGAGTGTGGAACATGAAGCCCGCAGAGAGCGCGTCTTCGGATTCTCTGAAAATTCGTCGGGTTGAGGAGAGGGCGAACCGGCGGCTTGTACTGTCGGGACTCGAAGAGTGGCGTTAGGATTCGCTATTATTAAACATAATTAGCCCCCAAGTCTTAACCATTCCTCAACAGGGACGGCATTTGCTTGGTCTTACTGGGAAATACGTCTGAGTTACCAAAGTGATTTGGACTTGGGGTCGCAGGGGAGAGGCAAGAAAGGGATATATTGGGTGAGGGAATGTTCAAACTCAGTTGCGGCGTCACACACAGTCGTGATGCCTTCACAGATACAATGAAACGAAATTCTCCTAGGTGATCGAATGTCGCCATCAGGGGCGCCACCAGCATGACAACAGCTATCACCTGTCCGAATCGCCAATCATTTTCGTCTTTTTGGCCAAGGGATCGATCCCGATGCAGTTGCAGTGTACCCCAGGCAGCCAAGGCCGCAACAATGTAGAGCTCGCGCTAGTGTCAGAAATACTTTTAATCAATCAGGTTGGTTTTTGGGGGGGGGGGATCTAACCTCGAAGGTTACAGAGGTGAATAGCCATAAATACATTTTTGCAGTAAACCCAATAGCGATTACTGGCTGATCTATGGCCATGTATAATAGTAGTGCCGTTCTAAATGGTCGTAGAGTTGATATTCGTTGAGCAACGGTAGCTTCAGCAATATTACGAACCCAACTTCGAACTTCGGAGGAAGCGGGGTCCAACGGGACTGTTGATGGGGTTCGCTTCTGACGTTTGGCAAAAAGCTTTAAGGTTGTACACACCTTCACGCCTTGTATAGTAGCTCCGGCTACTAGTAGGGCGAAGGAATATATGGCGAATAGATCGACCGACACGTATTTTGTTAATTCTGAGGGCCACTCGCTTGCTGGCAGATAATAGCAGCGCGCATTCCAGGTTGTTAAGTCGATCGAGTCCCAGTCTTCAACTCTAGCGGTGGGAGCAATGACGACAAGGAGTAGGGCGACAAGTATAGCCATAAAGAGTAGGCGTACATTGCGCTGCATCTGGTGGTTATAAAAGTATGTCCTTAGACAAGTAAGAGCGGAGAAATGCGTGACGGTGGAGAACCAGGCAAGGCGGCCTATAATTTTCCAGTGATAACCAGAGAGCGGCCGTCTGAGAGTGGCAAGTCCACTTATGAGTATCGCAATGCCGGATATCAGTTGCAGATCGCTCATCACCATTATGAGCTGAGTGACCCGTGTCAGAAGCTTATCAACCTAAACAAGCCGGCGGCCTTTTACCTTGCTAAAAATAATATCCAGCTTCTGAGCTTTCTCGGGGTCTCGCGACGTAGGGAGGCCGAACCGTTGGGCGACTGGCTTATAAAATGCAGCTTTTATGTCGTATATCAATTTGTCCACCGGATTCGGGCGTCGGAGGGAGTTTTCTGTAGAGTCGTACTTGCGGTAAGGGTTGCGGGTTGGGTCGAAGCCAAAGAGATAGTAAAGAAGAAAGAAGAAAACCGACAGCCAGGCAGTGCCCATGAAGCCAATGACTACCTGTTTCGGTTTAAGCGTTAGATTTCATATACACAGATAAATTATTTCCATCTTCTGCAGTTAAGGTATTATGGAATATAATGAAATCTTACTCCAATGCCAGCAATATCTGGGTCTGGTTGGGGCTCCAGCGGCTCCGGGCAGTTGACGGCCATGGCGACGATTCTAAATCTCTCAGAATGTAGAATATAAGAGCCAAGAAGAATATGAGATCGAGTATTCGAAGAAGGGAAACGGGGAAAAAAAATTTCTACCCCCCAAGACCAGGCTGGGAGCTAAATATACTACGCCTGCATTATCAACGCCATGCGCTTCAGCAGTACTGCATGACCAATAATGAATGACTGGCAAAAGGAATTGGTATTTTCAGCTTCCGCGTGATAAATATTGGCTTTACACACTTGATCAAGCCTTCCTGTCCCCCATTCGGAAACGATTGAACGAACTTGTTTCCTGAGAGATGTGGTGGAATAATTGATAGATTAAAGGTGATTTACAATTGCCTGCAGTAGTCCAGCTGCTCTTGGAACGGCGTTAGAAGCTCCATCAGCGAGAACTGGTGTACGGGGAGTTCTTCCCAGTCCGAGGGAATGGTCGCGGACTCTTGGAAAAGGGGAGTTCTGGGTTGGCATGAGAGTTGATGGGATAGATATATTAATTATTATTAGAACGCGCTCTCCCTCGAGATTAAACTGTGCTAATGTTGAACTTCACTTCTCCAACTAGCATCCGAGTATTACTGTCAGATTGTTAGCACATGGGAAAGGCCCAGTCGACCGACGCTATAGAGGGGACTCACTCTAGTAGCAACTTGAGCTCCTTATTGAACGTCATCCTCAGCACCTCCAAAGCAATGAAGGCAACAAATGCCGGGTATCTCGCATTTTTAATATGCAGCAATTCGTAATTCAACCTTTGAAGCTGCTTCGCTAACGGAAAAGGCTCAGAAACTGTCAAGAACGGCGGCAGTGGTTGTCCGTTCATCATGGCCGATCCAAGGTGGCACAGCAAGGCGGTCGTACTATGAGACTGGAAATCCGTCGACTGAAGCGCAGCCGCGGCTAGATTTGACACCCACTCCGTTGTTCCATCGACCGCTGATACCGCATCGGATATGTTCTCGCGAGACGTTTCTGCTGAGAGTGTGCGGCCCATGTGTGCCATCAGCGCCACAATGCTGAGGCTCTGTTGAGTGGCTCCAATCATGCTCTCGTAGATGCGTGAGGGGAACTTGCCTCCCACAGGCGGTTCGTACGTGGCGAAGTGGCTGTGCATTTTTAATGCGTCGAGGGAGAGAAGCTGTTTCTTGTAGAGCTTGCTGGCGATGGCTTCGAGTTCGGCGTTTGGGTACACAGCAATACTGCTACTGCCATCTTGGGACTCGATGCGGTGGCTATTGATCCACAGCTCAATAGTCGTATGCATGACGCTGTAGAGACGTCCGAGATTGAATAGATTCTGGCCCATGAGTTTCGGGACCTTGGACTTGGCCGTAATGGGAAAGGGGAAGACGACCCAGAAGAAGGAGACGACGCAGCCGACGACGACTGCGACAAATTTATAGGGGCCGAAGAGATAGATGGGATAGTATGGTTGTCCATTGGATTCGGACCTTTCATGACCTAGTTTCTCGGCCTAGTAAATACATCGTAAGCACTCACTCAGACGCGTGTTGAATGTGGGCAGAATTGCTCACATTTACCTCGTAGCCAATGGCCACGTTTAATGTGATGATGGCGATCATCGCGGTGCCAAAGTATTTGGGCATCTTGACATAAACGTAAAACTGGACACCGAGTTAGGAATCTGTCGGTTCGGAGGCCCTAGCAAACTTACCAGGATGACGTTGGATAGGTAGAGAAAGACAAGAACACCGGCGGCATGTCCAACAACAATGTACCACGACGCGAAGCTCAAGGCAATGGCAGCAAGCGTGGCCAATATTCGACTAAAGAATCCAAACAAGGTCTGTCCGCTCGTTGGGCTCATTCCTATCACGACCACGACCATGGCCCAGACGCCTCTTTGCCGGATAAAGAATTCTTGTGTGTCTTGCAAAAAGGCGACGATACCGATACATAGAGAGGCCGCTGCCACCCGCAGGCCAAACATGCTCAGATCGGAGCCTAAGAAACGGGTGATCTTGCTTAAGCCGCCACCCCAGCGTTCCCACGTATTGACGGGCACGAGATGCGATGGATCGGCAACCTTGGCGCCCTCTTCGAAATCTCGCGGTTGGGAAAAGTCCGAGTACACTGATGGCTCCTCAGGGGTCTCCGAATCATGGTTGTACCACTCCCAGAAGGTTGGGTAGATTAGACGCGACCGAGACATTGTCCCATCGTCAACCTTGCTCGTGGCAAAGGCAACGATAGAGGAGACGGCGTCCGCCACTAGGTCCTCCATATAAAATATGTATAGCGCAAGGCAGTACTCGTGTTGGATGCCCAAGGACTCTTCAACCAGGACGTCCGCTTGTTCGGAATGCTCGATAAGCTCCTTGATAGCCTGCTTGCGACGTGAGAGATCCTTGAGGCTGCGCGTGAAGTCCTCAATAAAGGTTGGACTTGTGGGGTCGAGAGAGATAGAAATCTCATCAAGATCAACCAATTCGACGCTTTGGCGCTCAGATGGTTGGTCTTGGCCATGATAAGGAGGAAACCATGGTTGTTGGACCACCTCAAGTGTAGAAAGGAAGTACCCCAAGCCAACGCGCACAAGAAGCGACAACTCATTAAGTGACGCGCGTAGGCCCTGCACAATATGCGCTGTCTTACGCTCAGCGGCGCTAGTCTGTGCTGTAGATTCCATGCTCTCTCGTATCTCTTCCGTGAAGACAGGGTCGGTCTCCAAAAAGTGGTCGAGGATAGTAGGGAAAGCTGCTATTCCAGAGAGGGTTAGGAGTAGTTTTCGGAAAAGCTCTGAGATTTTCTCAAGATCGACGGCGGATAGCTTTCCCCAGGCAAGTTCAATCTTGGCGTATCCTAGGTTCGCCTGTATTTTGGCGTCGAGGGCGTTGAGGCCGTTCACTGCCTTCGTGACTCTGTCACGAGCTACCTGAATGCCGTCGGTGTCCGCTGCTGTCCGGAGAGTTTGAACGGTTTGCACGGTTTGAAGGTCGGGTTCCTCTAGCAGCGCAGGGGTGGCGAGCAAAACCTCGTCAGGGGTCTCATGAACGAAGTCTACCACCGCTCCTAGGGCGGCTTGAGCCTGACTGATGTAGTCCTGAATGCCCGTGAAAATCGTTCCCCGACAGGTGCTGGGTAGGATGAAGAGGGACACGCCTGCGGCCATGGCGAACCCCACGAGGAAGGATTTGAATATTCGCCAAATGAACCTGATACCATCATCCATGGTTTCCATCGCGCCCGTTCGAGTAAGGATAACGACGGTTAGCAAAGAAAAGCATACCCCTGGGTCTTGATGCTCGGCTGGCTTCCACGCACGAAACGTGTTGCCAATCCTACCTCCAAGATTCCAATCTTTAGTCTGAGAGAATATCGGAATAGTGCACTTCCAAGAAAAACATACCATATCATGAAAAATAGGAATACACCAGAAACAGCGCATGCACTAGAATTATAAGAAAAATACTGCCCCTGGACTGAACCGCCACTGTTTTCTCTCGCTTTTACGGCGCAGAAAAGGGCTAGGACGCAAAGGGCCAACGATAACCCTGAAGCAAGAATGCAGTATAGCAATGTCTTGAGGAACCTAGCTCTCGGAAACAACGGCTGCGAGGCGAGGGAGAGCAAAACTGAGAAATAGCCGGCGGTGGTCATCATGTTGGCAACAGCATCTGCTTGGAAACTAACAGAAACGGGGTTCGTTAGGGGAGGAAATCCAGATTCCATCAAAGAAAACGAATTGGAAATCTACTCACATAGCGATGCATAACACGGGTGCTAGGGAGCCCTTCATCATCTTAAGGAGGGTCTCCAGATCCATGTCCAACTCGGACCACCACGTTTTGGGGCTCAGCCATCTTTGATATGAGTGGTCAGTCGTCATGGCGTGCCTCTGGGGGATCTCGCTCGTCTAATTGCAGCTCTACCTTCGTAAATCGAGAGGTTCACGTGCCATTGCCCGTGAGTATCCTGCTCGCTACAGGTAGAATTGTCATGGAGAGGGCCACAAGTAGTTGGCAAAAACCAAGGCTGGGCAGTTGGACCGATACTGAAGCCGAAATCCCATGCGATCTTCGGAAGAGAAAAAAATATTCCCCGATCGAGAGGCTAATGCAGATCGGGTTAGGCCTTGTTGATGAACAGATGAAATGCCGGACTCGGATCTGATCTGATGTTGGGCGGGTGTGCTTACATCAGCCGCTCAGGTGTGGCATTGAAAAATTATGTGGTCTGAAACTGCAGATCTAGACGAGTTTGATCAAGACAAGAAAGTTCATTAACAATGTCCAACATCAACTCTCCCTAGGCGAGGGCCCTAGATGACCTTCCCCTTGATACTCTTGCCTCTGTGGGAGCCATGATTTACCAATTTTCAACCTATCGCTTGTGGTGGTAGACCCCCTGCCCTGGGCCCTACCTTACTCTTCCCAGCCTTGAGGAGAATGGCCGATGGCATCGGAAAGAGGGGGGGGGGGGGGGGGGGGGGGGTT
>NJFT01000272.1:0-49655 GCA_002221725.1 Scedosporium boydii
TTTTTTTTTTTTTTTTTTTTTTTTTTTTTTTTTTTCATCCCTTCTTTTCTTCTTTTTCCTTCCTAGTATTGCCCGACGCCCACTTGTCCTATGACTTGATCTTTCACCCTCCTCAACTTAGCATGCTCTTCTGAGGATCCCGACTGTCTAATCGGCCAAGATAACAGTGCGCAGAAAGAAAATGGAGGGCCTATGGTTTAGGATACCGTTGATAACTATGTCGTATTGTTCTCCTTTCTTCTCCTACGTTCCAGAAGACGAGCCTGGACAGGAAGCGGAAGGGCCCCGATCACCCTGTTCCGCGCCGGTTTCTGGAACCTGGGTCGCTGGCGTGCAAGTCTTCCATGCAAACCGACGGAACCCTATCTTCACAAAATATCTTTAATCAGAATGGTGGCCAATTTTCCTACTTTTCATATTGCCAAAGCAACCAGCCGGTGGTAGCAGATGGGCCGGGGCTTGATTAGTTACGAAGAGCATTGCCCGATTCCATCCACAGCACCCCTCACAGGACGGGTATGGGATTAGTAGAGTCCTGTAAACCTCGCCTCTTGAATACTTGGAGTCGTGAATCTTTTTCTAGGTCCTTCGTAGGGTTGCTCATGCAATGCTCAGTGCTGGTCATTCAATAGAACCTCTAGAACTCGTTCAAGCGAAGACATGCGCACTTTAAAGCGACACACTCATCTTAGAATAGCACGCGCCAAGCAGCTTGGAATGATTTAGAATTGGCGTCCTATTCGCCCTCCACGATGAACTTTCTAAGCTTTGCCATACCAGCTAGGTCACCTTCAATCGTCCCAGCTACCTCCTTGTCGACCCAACCCTTGGTGTAACCGCCACCAAAATCGGTAATCCATGCATTGTCGTCCTGGTCGATAAGCACAATCTCTGCCTTGACGTCCCCCCAGATGACGTCGATCTTGTGAAGCGCGGTAATAGAAGCGTCGAGTTGATTTAGCCACCGTCCTCTGACTGAAGCGGAGGGTTCGTCCGGACGGATACGAGAAAACATGGTTTCGCCACCATGGTCTATGTAACTCAGCAACAAGCCGGCGATAGAGCCCTGTTCATTCATCACGGCACCGTAAAGGTGACATATGTGGAGCTCAGGGTCCAGATTGGCCGCATTAATCTTCTTGTACGCCAGAAGCTCGTTTTTCGTCTGGGCAGGGGAGTAGCACTGCTTAAAGAAGCAAGTTGTTTGACCGTTGTCGATGAGGACCTTCCTGGGGGGGTTGAAGAGTGCGTCTTCAGGTTGGTCGAAGCTCATGACGATGTTAGCTGGATCGTAAAAGTGCGTCCACGTCTCCACGTCATCGAGGAGCTCGTCGTCAAGCCAAACGCCCGACGGAAGATAACGCGGATGCTTCCCTTTGATCTGGCGTGGTCGTAATTCCTCATCCACGACGTCCAGCGCTAAGTGAACTGATTCTGGGACAAGGTAATCCCGGAGAGTAACCTTGAAGCTCCCCGGCGCTGGACTCGGTGCGAGCTCAGCGAAAAACCGATCGAATGGCTCGAGGGCCCAGTCGATAACATCGATCTCATATATGTCCCCGATTACGTCCTCGTCCGACTGGAGCGCCTCCAGATACGACATATACTTGCTCTTCGTGATTGGAGAGTTAACAAACTGCGACGGCGAGACATGGATGTAAAATGCTTTGCCATTTCTGCGGACTTTGAAGCTTGCATTATCATCGCGAGAACTGGTAGTATAGGATTCGAACCGGTATCTCGGGCGGTCGCTAATTTGGAGATGGTCAACTTGCAAGGGGGCGCGGAAGTGTGTCCAGTAGTCTGCAGTGAACAAAAAGAGTTGAAAAAAAAAAAAGGAGGGGATGGTAAACGTTGGCTTCATGATATCCGAAAATAGCAACTCCAAACTAATATCACAATGAATCCTTCCAATCATCAAGTGAGCCGATCTCGTGCCCGTCCCTGTGGCCATGTGTGCAGACGCCACGTTGAACAAGAAAAAAAATAAAACCAAGACTCCCAACCCATGAGCCCAGCTCCAAATAAACACCAGAGGACTTAGGATCTTACAAGCACCCGTCTCTCAGACATCTAGTTCTACAAAATCCTGTCCCCCGGAAACCCGTAGCCTCTCACACCGTTCGCGGTTCGGCGCCAGCCTTTAGCCTCACCTTGGCCAACATACCGTCAACAGGTTTCGCCGTGATCTGCCGACTCTGTTTCCGCGTCTCAGTCAGTGAGGGAAGAAAAAAAGAATGGAAGAAAACGAGAAAGAAAAGAATAACACTTACGCTGTAAAGCTCCGTCTCGGCCACAAACTTTCCATTCTCCCCCATGACCCTATTCCCATCCGCATCCCTTTTAATCGCCCCCGTCCCCACCTTGATAAACTCATACCTCCTCGCCACGCAAGCCAATATGATCTTGGACTCGATATTCGCCAGCTCCTGCCCTATACAAGCTCGCGGTCCCCTCTCAAAAGGCCTCCACGCGCTCGCCGGGATCTTTTCCCCGCCCGATCCAGCAGCAGCAGCCGTCTTCTCGCGGCCATCACCCACAGTTAGCCCGCTATTCGTCTTCGTGCTCGTGTCCGAGTCGCCGATCCACCTCTCTGGCATGAAGTCGTTGCACGTCGGTCCGTAGACTGCGCGGTCGCGCTGGATGAGCGTAGGGCATAGGTAGATGATCATGCCGTCGAGGCAGTATGACTTTCCGTCGTCGGGCGCAGTGACGAACAGGCCCGTTCCGGTAGGGACCAAACGCGCCGAACCGGCGGGCGGATAAAGCCTAAGGATCTCCTTGATAAACGCGGAAGTATACGTCATCTTGCTCATGATCTCGTCGCCCCGCTCCGTCAAAATCTTCATGACAACGGCGGGATCTGTGTTCTCCGCTCCGAGCAGCTCGTCGAGCTCGGCGCACAACGCCTCAGCCACCTTGGGCGACCGCTCCAGCTCGTAGAAGGCCCACTGGAGCATAATGCTCGTGGTATCGTGTCCGGCGAACAGGAAAGTCTTCAGGCTATCGCACGTCTGCTGCAGGATGTCGTCCGTCAACTCATCAACGCCCTCGAGCGCGAGCGACAGCACACTGCGCGTCTTGGGGACATCGCCGCGGATCAGCTCCTCATGCTTGGCGCGGATGAGATCCTTAATCATGGGGTCAATGCGACGCGCGACCTGGATCTGCCGTAGCGCCGCCAGGGGGTGGACGAGCCAGATCGGCACGACGCTGTCCTCATGGGCCTTGAAGGACTCGACGAGCTCGATGTATAGCGTCACGAGCTCGCCGCGCTCAGAGGGTGGGCGCTGAGCGGCGAAGTCCTTGTCCATGGTGGCCATGCCGATGATATCGAAGGTGAGGTTCGTGGTGTAGTCGCTGAGTAGGGCTGTTTCGCCGGTTTGGGCGAAGCGGTCGAGGTGCTCGAGGAATGGGTGGACTTTTTCGATGATGTTGGGGAGGAGTGTGAGGAGGTGGTGCGGGGCGAAGCCGGGGTTAAATCGCTTTCTGAGCGCTTTCCATGATTCTCCCTGGTCGCGCAGGGAATGTCAGTACATGCTGAGGAGGTAGTCAAATCGTCTTTTCGGTATCCCTCTCTGTAGAGAGAGAAGAGAGGAGGGCGACTTACATTTATGGAAACAAGCGAGTGCTTTCCGATGATGGGATTAAGATATTTCATCGTTGGCGACTTGGGGGTGCCATAAGGGTAGTTCTTGGAAGCCCTGGATATCTGCTCGGCGATGTCGTGGTTGATGATGATGGCCATAGGGTAGTTGAGGGGCCAGATGTCGATAACCATTAGAGGTGGTCGTCCTAGCGATTCCGCGATTCTGGCGAGGGCAAGGTCTTATATGGCACATAAGATTAGCCTCAGTCTGGACATATATTTCCTCTTTCTTCCGTGGCTTTAAAGACCAATCTACTTTTAAGTTGGACAACAACGCTCTTCATCCAGTACCCAGAGCGCGCAACGCGAGTTTCATGCTCCAAGGACCCCGAGAAAGATGTAACTGGGGAAAGGTAGCCTTACCAAACTGCTCGGCCTCCGGGCCTTTGGCCATCTGCTCAGCGAGCGAGACAAGATGCCCCCAGACCAAGGAGGTCTTCATCTGAGGAAAGTCCTTGAAGCGGACTCGTCTGTGATGCTTGAGCCATGACAGACCCTTGATTATAAGGATTGGTATCGCAGAAGCGGCTATCGCTACTACCGCAGTCGAGTTCAACATGATGGGCAATGTGCGGGAGGGAAGGGGAGAATGGAGCTTGAGCTTCCCCAGGAAAATTCTTCGAGAGAACTAATAATGATAGGAAGGATGAGGTTTCGGAATATGTCAAAGGACTTCACGGCAGGTAAGGGAGCGGCGAACGAAAAGGGATCCTCATTCACCGAGTGCCTCCAGATAGCTCAAGGGATCCTTGTGCTGGGGACCTCCACCGTAGGCCTGCGTTTACAGGAGTTAAACAGAAGCAAGGAGTGAAAATCGGATGAAATTATTACCGTCTTGTCCGCGGTCGCGTACTTCGCAAGGAATGTCAAGGTTGAGAAAGGAAGGAGAAAAGTTTATCGTGATGAAACTCTAAAATTCAGGGAGGCGAGAAACAAATCCTCCAATCCAACCCCAGGCCACCTCTTCTTTTGTTCTACCTTTCTTTCCTGTCTTTTTGTTTCAGCCTTAAATCTTTCTCCATGGCGTCCGGTCGCGAACAGTTCCATATGCGTGCCAAGACGGAGGGGCCTCATATCCGGGACGCCTCCTGCAGCTCTCGAAGCGAGAAAAGGGTGGGCAGGGGTCTGTTGTGTGAAACTATGAAACGTCGGACGAATCGGACGAGGGCCCATTCACACAATGACACTATGGACTAGGGCAACGGCTGGGCGTCCGAGCTCCTGGTCCACGAAGGATTCGGGAACCGGCGGAGAATGGGGGCGGAGACCGAAATGGATCAATTGCTTCGTAGAGCCTGTGGCGCAGTGGGTGAGTTTGGAGAATATCCTCAAGCTGATTGCTGGATTGACGAGACTGATTGGTCTCGAACCCCTAAATACCGCCTCGAGACCAGGACCCTACATTAGTTTCGACTTGATATCCTCGATCTGTACCTTTGTCCTCCGCAATAGTGCCGCATTCCCGGACAAGTTAAAAAGGTTGGAGTGCATTTAACTGTCCCGTTTCTTTCAGCCGTGATCCAATCGCCAGCTAACAGCCAACGTTCCGCAATGGGCATGGAAGGGCAAGGTTGGAATTACCAGAGCCATCCGCCATCCGCCATGTCGTGGGATCAATTAATCAATGCTGTCATGGCGCAGGAGAGCCCGGAGAATTGGAGAATAAGAATACATCACCAAAGCCAAATCCCAAACTTCGACCAGTTGCAGTTGCAGCAATCGAATGTCGTGGACTACTATACACTCCACACTCCATTAATATTCAAGCTATTGGTGCCGTAGTTTCCTGTAGGGCTGACCAAGTCCGGCTCGCCTAGCCATAACCAGGACCAGATAGACTACGTGCCCCCTTGTACTCCTGGGGAAGACCCGATCCTTTGTTCCGTCACGACTCTGTGCTCATCCATTATCAGGCGCAGATGACAAGAACGGCCATCTCTAACCACGAAATCCTCCCTCTGTAATCGATTGAGGAACAAGTTGTAGCTGGGCATATATCCCTGTACGAATCGGATAACTGCATCATGAGACATTCCGTGTCCGCGGGATATCCGAAGATGACGCTCTTGATCAATCCGCCAGCGATAGACGTGAGCAAGATCGTCCGTATCCAAATGTATGAAATAATGGAAGTTCGTCGGTCTCATGAATGTATTGCAGTACTGCCGAAGATTGTCGTTGATTTGTAGCAGGTGGGAGAGCTGGTGTGTGCCGAGAGTTGACGTCGACATTCCGCCGTCGCCCAGAACATTTGACAAGCTCTCTCGTCGCTCAGCTTCCCATCGTGACGTTAACTCATCGATGCTCAGAGGCTGGAATCCAACACACCACCCTTCGAAAATGACAATGTCGATTGGCGGTGATACACGGCGCCATTGAGCTCTGGGGACGCGGTCCCCTTCACCGTCGAATTTACCCTTGTCAAAAGCTGGGACGAATATGTCTTCGCTACCAGCCAGAGATGCGAAGAATTCGGAGATAAGAGCCGTATCATGTGTACCGGGCTGGCCTCGAGTTCGAAGGAGTGGGTTCCCTGGATTTTCTTCCCTGAGTTTCACGAGGGAGTTATGGTCTAGGTAGAAGTCATCTAGCGAGACGTTTATGACGTTGAAGCCGAGGTGCTGCAGGGCTGTTGCGAGGGCATTAGCCCAGGTAGATTTCCCGCTTCCTTGGAGGCCGGTGAGACCGACGACAAAAGGGGGCTGTTGAATTTCGGGTTGGGCACGATATTCGTGTACTCGAGGGAGGATGTGATTGAGGACAGAGGTGATGGAAGACTCTGGTATCGTCATTATGAGGGAGAGTGTGGTGACTGGTCAAGTCTCAAACGAGGAAGGTATGTTGAGGGTTATGAAGTACGATAGCATTTCTGTGAATATTCAAACTTTGAGAATCATCATTAGATCCAGCGTAGAGACGCTAGATCGGTGATCCGGCCCGCCCCCGATTTACGGGACTGAGCGGCATCGTCAAGGGCGGCTAAAAGAAAGCCCGACGTAAGGAGTCTAGGCTTCGTATATCGACTGCATTTACGAGTTAAATAAAGGAAAGATTTATATATATTTTTAACAATTTATAATTATAAAAATACAATAAAAAATTTAAATATAATAAAATATTTTAAAATTATTTGTAGATATATTTTATTATAAAATAAGTAAATGAATTATTATTTAAAGTTTAGTTTTATAATAAAGCTCGATTATTAATATTTACGTCTGGTTAATACCTATTACTCCTCGTAATTACTTTACAGAACCATTCCAGGGCATCATGTTCATTTGTCTGCGACCGACTGATCCGCACACTCTCTGTCTTAAGCCATGGACTCCCTCACAGCATTATCGGCCCCTCCCTGAGTTCCTGGCCTCCCAGTTGGCTGTCATCATGTTCGGACCAACAATTGACCAAGGAAATGGTTCCGCCTCCCGCCCGATCCCGCCCATAGAGATCGGCTCTTTCGTTGCTCTGTCTCCCGATGATAGCGAGTTCATCGGCAGCGCGAGCGGTGCTTTCTTCGCGAATACTGTCTTCCGAGCTTTTGCCAGGGCAGCGTCGGCCACCGATGCTGACCTGGAGCGGCCCGAAGAGGGGAGAGACACCGATCAGGGTGTTCTTGACCCGGGTTCGGCTCACACCTACCTCGTTGCACCCGAACACGGCGGAGAACAAACCCCCGACAATGGGGCACAGCAGCAAGATAGCCCAACGGCTCCAGCCCCTGGTACGCGATCTTACGGGTTGACTGCGACTGGGCTGGGCATTGCTCCTCCGCCTGCCGTGGCCCAGAAACTCCTTATGCTCTATTTTCGAAACTGGCACCCTTTCCTCCCTTTTTTGCACGGGCCTACTTTCATTGAGAGAGTCAACCGCTTCTATGACGAGGATATCCTCTCTGAAGACGCTCCTACTGCTCATCCGAACCGGCTAACTCGAGCCGTGGCGTTCCAGTGCATCTTCAACGTCACAGCACTGGCGTCTGGCGAGACACTGGATCCGGCCTGTCGCATTCAGTCGTCATTCGCTTTAACTTCCCTCATAGGAGTCATCTTCTCCAGCCATGACATCGCCTCTCTACAGGCTCTTTTAGCCGCAGAGCTATACCTGACAACCACTATGTCATTGAGAGCAGCGTCGACAATCCACGGAGCCCTGGTCCGAACCATGTATAACTCGGGGTTTCATCGATGCCCTTGCCGCTACATACAGCTCCAATCCACTATGTCTATGATTAGGAAACGCATCTTTTGGTGCGCCTATATTCTAGATCGGTACTTGAGCCAGGTTTTAGGGCATCCATCTTCCATCGAGGATGCACAGGTAGACGTCTGCATCCCTGGAATGGTTGAACTGCATAGAGCTGCCGCCAAGGCTAGCGAGCCTGTAGCCACTTCCCAATCAACGTTGAATGAAGAGGTTCTTGATCACTTACCCAACGATCGAGCGGCCGCAGGTGGTAAAGATGGAGAAGTCTCCACCCAGGGACAGTCAATCAGCCGTCCAAGGGATGCCGCGGGAGGCAATGACAGTCTCTCCGTCTATAGTCCAGCGCAGCACCATACTGCCGCCGGGAAAGAGGCAGGCCAATTCGTCCTGAGCTATATGGCGACATATTCACGCTTAATGGGAGAAATCGTCAACGAATTCCACAGGTCAATTCACAGCCGAGCCATCAGCCACGAGAAGATCGAGGAATTGACCTATCGGATACATTGTTGGTGGAATAGTCTCCCCCCAACATTCCAAGACGAGACACACGACGTCCCCGCATCAACACCTTCTTCTTACGTTAAGAGCCCCTGGGTTGCGCTCTTTACTATGTTGTACAATTATCTCATCTTGCTGATCAACCGCCCCTTCCTATCGCTACCCACAGACCGCAAAATATTTAGGTCGAGCTTGCAAACGGCCCTCAGCGCGAGTCACAATACCGTGATGAAGCTCAGGTGGTATACGGACGACCCCTTCATGATGGCTTGGCCAGGGACTTTATCAGCCACATGGATGGCCGGCCTAGTGATCGCCTTTGCAACCCAATTAGAGCTCTACTCCTTTGCGAAGGGCAGCTCGTAAGTTTTTATCTTGTGTTTAGCCTTATTGGTCTATTTTGTGTCGCTAACCTCCAGCCCCGGCTGACCTACTTTGTACAGAGATATCGGGCACTGCCTGGCAATTCTGGAAGCCATGGCCCACCGCTGGACCAGCGCTCGCCACTGTCACGGCGCACTCAAGAAGCTTCTTGAACGGCTCAACAACTATTTTAGTGGAGATCCGCCGGGAAGATCCACGCCTATGTTCTCATTAAGACCTGAACGGGTTCTCAGCAGGTCAAGGATGGAGGGCCCACCCTTGGATGTGAATTCCGGCATGTTCGAAGAGCGAAGCGCAAAGCGGCAAAGGCTCCAGGACGAGGCCGGGAGGCGGCCGCAATCATCTTTCCAGCGCTTTACTCCCAATGGCGGAGTTGGACCTAGCGTTAATGCATTTACCATGCAGGGTTCAATGCCTGTCATGGAGTACACCGGGCCAGACTTCGGGTTCGATGCGTCTCGACTTGGCTGGCAGGAATTCCCCAGTGACCTTCTAAATCCCGACATAGCAGGCCTTTTTAGCAATGTTGACTGGGATGTATATACTCAAGGATTCGGGCAAAATTTTGGCGCGTAGAAGTCTGCTTTGTCAAGTATTTCGTCCGATATTTCTTCATGATTCTGCCTGATGACATTGAGCACGAGGCTCGAAAAATAGTAAATGGGAATTCTAAGAAATGAAAACTTGTACCTTGCTTCTACGAGACTCAACTTTGTGATTGCTCAAGGGCTCCAGCATGCCTCGCCCGATAACACAGCATAATGCTTAAGCTGCCCCTTCGACGCTACTAGATCTACAATTAGGTGTGCTACTGAAAACTAGCGCGCCGCTGAAGAAAGTTTCCCCATGGGGATAATAGCTGTGATCTGGGGTCTGGGGTCTGGGGTGTGGGGTCTGGGGTAGAGGCGGTGACTGAGTGTCGGTTCATCTTTTAGCCACAGCAGCGATGGGCCATTTGATCTCCTATATTTAAGGACCCGGAGTGCTGGTTCGTCGAGAGGACCTCATTCAACATGATTATCAGGGTAAATTTCAGAAATATTCCAAGGCCCTTTACTCTTCTACCAAGTCGCCATGTCCGAGAAACAAGTTGCGCTCTCCTCCGCCGTCCCCGATGTCCAGCATAGCGAGGGCAAGACCAATGACGACGTCGACTTCCGACACAGCAACGAAGAGAAAGGCCTTCGATTAGATGAAGCCCAGGCACAAGCGGATTACTCTGGTGCTAGGGCCAAGACTGATGCCAAAGAGATCGCTCTTGTTCGGAAGCTTGACAGGCGTATTTTGCCCATGCTCTGCATTATGTACTTTCTTAACTACGTACGTGCACTTATCGCATGATTCTGCTTTTAATATTTGTCCTAACTGATCGAGATCATAGCTAGATCGAACTGCCATCGCTTCAGCGAGGTTGAATAACCTTGAAAAAGACTTGAATCTCAAGGGAAACCAGTACAATACTTGCATTTCCATTCTGTTTGTCGGGTAGGTGGCCGGGCACTCAAGCCCCTTTGGAGTAAAAGTAACGCTGACAGCTATCCGTAGCTATCTCCTCTTCCAGCTGCCATCGAACATGCTCATGGCCTCATCTCATGTCCGACCGTCTACATACATGGGAATTTGCATGGCTATTTGGGGTGTCACCTCGGGTTTGACTGCCGTTACGCAAAGTTACATCGGACTCTTGATGGTTCGGTTCTTCCTTGGAATTGCTGAAGCTCCTTGTAAGTGCCAAATAAGCTTTGGGTTTGGAAGGAATGTTGCTTACACGGAACGGTAAAATGTAGTCTATCCTGGTGCTCTATTTCTGCTTTCGATCTTTTACACCCGCAAGGAGATAGCCGCGAGAATGGCAATCCTGTATTCAGCCAATATCCTCGCCACTGCATTCTCGGGACTCATTGCTGCTGCGACCTTTTCTACTATTGACGGAGCCCATGGCATTGCTGGCTGGAGATGGTGAGTGTGCTCCCACATCCGCTCGTGCTGATACCAGAGAAGATCGGCGCTCATATATTACTGTTAGGCTCTTCATCATCGAAGGCATCATCACCGTCGTCATGGCCCTCCTCTCAATCCCCATCCTTCCCGACCATCCCTCCACAACGAAATGGCTCACGGAAGAAGAGCGGAAACTCGCCCACGATAGAATCAGCCGCGACACAGTCCAGGAAGCATCGCACACTAGCAACTGGGAAAGTCTGAAATTAGCCTTCGGTGACCCTCGCCTCTATGTCCTTGCCCTGATGCAGAACCTCCACCTCTCGGCCAACGGATTTACCAACTTCTTCCCCACGGTCGTCGGGACCCTCGGATTCAACCGCACCGTTACTCTCCTCCTTACCGCCCCGCCGTTTGTCCTCTCTGCCGTTGTAGGCCCTTTATACGGTATCAACTCAGGGAAGTTCAACGAACGCTCATGGCACATCACAGGCGGAATGGGTCTCTCGATGGCAGGCTTCATAATCGCGGCCTCGACGCTCAACACAGCAGCTCGGTACATTGCGTGCTTCTGCTTCGCCGTCGGAGTGTATGCAGTTAACTCTTGCATTCTGGGTTGGGTGTCCGCTACACTAGGGCAGACCATGCAGAAGAAGGCGATTTCGCTGGGTTTCGTGAACATGGTTGCGAATGCGTCGTATATCTATACGCCGTACCTCTACCCCTCTGGGGATGGTCCTAGGTACACGATGGCTATGGGAACGGAAGCTGGGTTTGCGGGGGGAGTGATTATCTGTGTTTGGGTGTTGAGGTTCTGGCTGATGGCGACAAATCGAAAGTTGAAGAGAACCGGCGAGGGCGGTGGGCTGCTATACGCATATTAAAATCTCGTGCCTCGCGAGTGGTGTCAAGTAACCTCGTTGACATTTCCTAGGACTCATCATGGGGTACGCTATTGTGGCATAAAGATCTATCGATTGGACAGTAGGGGACGACGAGTGCAGACGCCACTGCTACTGAAAGGTCATTGGGAAGCCAGTCGAGGGAACTTTTGGTTAGAATGGTTAGCTTAGGTACTTTGCCATAAGAATGAGATAATGGGGGATCTTTGTTTAGCACAAATCGGTTTGCCTGTATATCCACGGCCAAGCTGGTAGTCAGTCACGATTGGAGTTCTACACCGCCCGTCGTAGCGGTTATCATACCGAAGTATATCCCCAGCTAAATGTGCAATATATACAAGTCGAAAATAGATGAAATAGTTCGGTGATAACCTGGGTAGCGTAGAGAATGAAGTTCAAAATCCCTAAACTGATTACCACAGATATTGTTGCCTAAATTCCTCGGACAGTTCAACCCTTCCGTCCACCAGGCGTGATTCCGAATCCGAACTTCCAGTCCGCTCTCTTGCAGTTTTGTCATTCTGAAGGCTAGACGGCCCCCTCGAATAAGTTTGTGCGTCTATGCCATCTTGATTGAAGTGCAGCTCTGCGTTTGTCCCTGACGCCGTGGAAGGCATCGCCGGAGGCACAGTCGACTGGACTGGTTGGTTATAGCTTGAAGCAGACTTCTGAGTAGACCTCCGGCCGAGATCCGGCTGTAGAATTTGTTGTTGAGACGAGTTAGCCGCTCTGGTTTCCCCCTCCATGTCGACAGCCCATCTTCGAATGTCTTCAGCAGACACCAAAGGGTATTCTTCCCATTGTGTAATGAAGCTGGACTTGGCACGTCCTGGGTCAAAATTCCTCTCGCTTAAAGTGATCATTCGGCTGTCGGGAGCTTCGGAGGCACTCGGAAATGCCCTTTCGATGGCATCGCCACTAGAGGCGTGCCAAAGACGCAAGAGAGCTGTTTCTGTTTCTCTCAGGCGGTGCTCAAGCGCTTCAGTATATCCTTTGGCCGGGCCACTACGTAAATCAGTCAAATTCAGCTGTAGGCCAATAAGAACCATTGGACCAACCGCTTTCTAGTGGTGGACCAGACGCAGGGTCGATCCAGGATACGACACCGAGAACATATCGGCCTGGTAATATCACTGCTTAGTGAATTTCAAGCGAATAGGCCCGAAATGAGCTCATACCTGGCTTCGTCACACTAAGAAAGACGTCAGCCGTTTTGGTATGTCCTTGGCAAGCTACTGTCTAGTTACGGCGTGAAATGGGAATGGAAACCTACTTTTTGCTTTCGAGAACGACAGCTATTGCAAGCCGCCCGACTTCGGATCGGTGTCATCCAGTGGCTCTGGGTCCTCGGCAAAGGGAGCCCCCCGGGGAACTTCTTTCTGCTGATGGGAAAGGGTGGCACTGTTCACAGGGAGTATGAAGTGATCTTTCACTCATAATGCGGCTATCGGGTGAATATTTTTACGAAGTAGGATTCATCGGCTCAAGGCGGCACCGCAACGAAGCGTTCAGTTGTTGGGGACAATTTCCCGCCTGCGCCGTCGGGTTAAAATTTAAGCGCAACCCCCGCAACCCCTGCTTCGGCCCGTCCGGCCACCTCGGCTCCAATTACCTCCGGGCTCCACGGCTTTCGCCGCCCCTTCTTGGAAAGGAAGACAAAAAAAAATAAAATAAAATAAGAATAAAAAAGGCAGTAAATACATTGATCGAGACAAATCCCCCCAAGCACGTCTTGATAACACAAGGCGGTTTCCTCCCCTCCCCTTCAGTGAGGACCATTACCCTGTTGCGACAGACTTGCTTTCACTCGGTCACCCTTGACTTACCATTACGTCCTTAACACCATGTTTGATTCGTTTGAACCTTTCGCCATTTTGGCGCAGTCCTCACCAGAGGTCACCATCAAAGGCCTGAAAAGTGGGGATGCATCCTCCCCGCTTCCTCCGTTGCTCCTAATCCACGGGTTCCCTCAGACCTACCATATCTGGCATCTCGTGGCCAGCCAGCTTCTGGACAAATACACCCTTGTCCTCATAGACCTGCGCGGCTACGGCGAATCCTCCAAGCCAGACGATGTATCAAACTACGCCAAAAGCGCCATGGCCCGCGACTGTATCGCCGTCATGGACAAGCTGGGCTTTACATCCTCCTTTTTTGTTTGTGCTCATGACCGTGGCGCGAGGGTAACACATAAACTGTGCGTGGACCACCCCGAGCGTGTTCGCAAGGCTATCCTGCTCGACATCTGTCCCACACTGGCCATGTACGAGGCGACAAACTTTGAATTCGCAAAGGCCTACTTTCATTGGTTTTTCTTGATTCAACCCGAGCCACTTCCCGAGACTCTCATTTCTGCTGAACCGAGGAAGTTTGCCAAGATGTTCATGGGGAGGAGGCAGGAAAAGGCCTTGCAGATCTTCAAGGACGAATGCTTCGAGGCATACATAAAGAACATGAGTGATCCGGCTGCGGTACATGCCATGTGCCAGGACTACCGGGCGGCCGCGACGTTGGATCTAGATGAGGCCAGGGACGATTTGGCAAATGGCCGTCTTGTGAAGTGCCCGCTGCTTGTGCTTTGGGGAAAGCATGGTGTTATCGAAAGGTGTTTTGACGCAGTGAAGGAGTGGAGAGCCGTGACGCAGCAAGATGTTCCCGTTGAGGGCTATGCCGTCGAATCCGGTCATTATTTGGCGGAGGAGGCGCCGGAAGAAATTGTGTCTGCAATTGAAAAGTTTCTAAAATAGGCATCTGCATAAATGGAAGTTTTCTTGCACTCTATTGCAGAAAATAAATAAATAAAATTAAAAGTAATAAATGCCGAGATTGGAAACACAAAAATCAGCGTGTGTTGCGAGGTTCTGTGCTGCTTGGGCGTTCATCTCATCCCAAAGTTGATGTATGGGAGCGACAATGTCGAAGACGGGAAGATAGTCAATTGATCCCTCTGGTTAAAGCCTGTCTGCAGGTGAAGTCGACACACTAACGAGAGTAAATCTATTCGGAGACACCATCTCTTCCAATTCCGCCATAGCCACCGTACATCACCGGGCAATACTCTGGTTCAAGTTGTCGGTTTCTCGGCTGGTACAATTGGAGGAATTTCGGAACTCTGCGTCTTCATTGCTTTCTGTTCGAATGTCTACCCCTCCCCGGAACAGACTGAACTTCCAATAGGCCGTCATCCTCGCTGGGCTTGAGGTTGGAGCGATGCGGCTATACCTTTTGCCGACGTCGGTTCGACGAAAAATGACGATTCTCCTCAGCGGGGAATGATACAAGTTCATGTTTGTTCCTCATCAAGTGCGTGAAATTTCCTTGTATGGAGTATTGAGTTGCAGATACCTTCCACACACTCTCAAAGATGAACGGGACCAAGTCACTCAGAATTGCCGTCATCCCTGGCGATGGCATCGGCATCGAAGTGATGCCTTACGGTATACGATGCCTCCAAGCTGCCGCGCAGGTCTTTGATCTCTCGCTCGAATTCGAGCATTTCGATTTCGCCAGCTGCGAATATTACGCCAAGCACGGCACCATGATGCCCCCGGACTGGAAAGACACCCTCTCCAAGTTTGACGGCATCTACTTCGGCGCCGTGGGCATGCCGGACAAAGTTCCCGACGACATCTCCCTCTGGGGCAGTCTGCTCAAGTTCCGCCGCGAGTTCGACCAGTACATCAGTCTGCGCCCCTGTCGCCTCATGCCCGGCGTGGCGTCCCCGCTCGCGAACAAAAAGCCCGGTGACATCGACTTTTGGATCGTGCGCGAGAACACAGAGGGCGAGTACAGCAGCATCGGCGGCAAGATCTTCGAGGGTACGGAACGCGAGACGGTGATCCAGGAGACGGTAATGACACGCGTGGGCGTGGACAGAGTGCTGAAGTATGCCTTTGACCTGGCCAAGAGCCGCCCTAGAAAGAAGCTCACGAGCGCTACCAAGAGCAATGGGATCAACACTACGATGCCGTACTGGGATTCCCGCGTCAAGGAAATGGCGAAGAATTACCCTGATGTGGCCGTCGACAAGTACCACATCGACATCCTCACGGCGCATTTCGTCTTGCGGCCCGAGATGTTCGACGTCATCGTCGGCAGCAACCTCTTTGGGGACATTCTATCAGACCTCGGCCCAGCATGTACGGGGACGATCGGGATCGCTCCGTCCGGGAACATTAACCCCACGGGCGAGTTCCCCAGCTTGTTTGAGCCGGTGCACGGGAGTGCCCCGGATATCTGTGGCAAGGGAATAGCGAATCCCGTCGGCATGATTTGGGCGGGCCAGATGATGCTTCATCACTTTGGGTTCACAGATGCCGCTGACGCCATGCTGAAGGCGATTGAGAATGTACTCGCGAGGTCGGAGCCGGCTGTCATGACTAGGGACATGGGAGGACAGGGGAATACTCAAACACTTGGGGAGGCCATTGAAAAGGAAATTCTGTCGATCAAGAAGAAGTGATAGATGTATAAGACTATAAGAGAGGGTATACGCCGCCCGTTTTCAACGTAACGCAGAATTCGTCCGTCGATAAATATAAAGTACCACTTCTCTCCGCTGGCATGTCTTTGATTTCATGTCTTCATTTCCCTGTTTCCATTTGTCGCAGCACACCCTGTTGTAATAAAACCTGCTGCTTCAAACGTAACCGCCTGCCAAATCTGCGGCGAATTTCCCAACAACCTGGACTTTATAAGTAAAGGGGTGGTTTCTCTGACACAAATAATCGCAATTCTGACGTGCTTCTCCATTCCTAGACATATACGAATCCCTGTCTCGGATGTCCCACCGGTTCCGTCGAGAAACCGCAGTGTCCAGCATGGAGAGGTGTAGCTTCCATCATAACCCCCCATTTTAAGAAACCGAGCGGCGCGTTCGGTTGCGCCTCGCCAGCAACTGAATGACATGAAGCCGCTATAGCCAGACTGCAGTTTCCTACCACTGGCACCGTCGTCGGAAGTCGTAGGAAGGAGACTCCCCAGATCGCAAATACCAACAGAAAGCAGCCAATGAGGACGAAAATGATGGCAATCGGCGAGTAGCCACACGTCACTAGCTCCCAGGTCTCCTCCGACGCATGGAGGGATTCAACAGCAACGACGAAGATGCTCTGCGACATCAACCAATGTATCAAGGCGCACAAGACGATGAGTGGAATGCTGAATCGATACGGGAGCTGAAGGAAATACCGCGACCGTTGCTCCCCCTGTGGCCTTGACGAGACACGTAGGGATTTCGGGACAAGGCCAAAGTCGCTCCATTCCTTGGCACCAAGCATGCGCGTAAACAAGTTATTGTAGGAGAAGTAGAGGAGTGAGAAAACGACATGAGGCACGTTAGCAATCAGAACAACGGCCGCGAGGCCTGGCGTGTCCTCCTTCGTCCAATTGATCATGGTACTTTCTGATGTCGAGCCGAGGCCCAAGTCCCAGAGGGCCGACATCGATTGGGGTCCGGACATTCTCACGATGCTCATTGCCAGGGAAACGCAGATGGCAACTATGCCGATGACGTAGCTGCAGACCGGTTAGGGTGTATGGTTAGCCCTGGTACAAGAACAGAAAATGGAGGAAAGGAGCCTTAACAAAAGGGAAAGGCGAAGGCGCCAAAGGGTAAGTCAGCGCTGGGTGGGGGGGAGGACGATACAGGAGATTATAAAATATCCAGCTCGGTTTTCCCTGAGCTGTGAGCCAGCGTTTCCGGACATCCACCCACGGCGTGGCCGACAATCGGCCACTGCGCCAAGACCTCATCACTTTCTCTCGTGTCAGAGAACACATGCCCCTCGTGCGGTTGTCCGGGAAAGCCAGAAAGGATGCGATGGCGTCTCCCAGGACAAGAAGCGGACCCTCATGCGGGAAAAGTGCTATTAGAATGAGCAAGACCGCCTTGGTAAGATTGGCAACGAGTACCGGGATCGCCAAGGTAACGTGAAAGTTGAGTCGACAACGCTCTTCTTCGGGCTTGCTGAGGCAGTATATAGCTCTGTTGCCTTCGAAATTCCAATTACCCTTCATACTCGGAAGTTTGGACCGGCAAGTCTCACCAGAACAGGGCCTTCCCATGTTACAAACCCATTCGAAAGGACTCCAAGGACACTCGCGCTGTGAGGACAGCATGGATACGGATGACGAACCCCAGCTCATGTAAGTCTCGTTCGAGTCGGTGATCACGAGGACATTGCTGCGGGAGGTCTGGAAGGTGGTGGCATATGCGTTCAGACAATCCGCGGCTGTAATGTTTTCGTACTCGGGAGACAAGACGACGCTACGTATGTTGCGAATACGATCAGCCCACTCCTTATTGTTGGCAGACTGGATTGAGAGTATCTCTTCATTGTAGTCGACGTTGCCTGGGTCCAAAAACGCCTCCTCAGCAACAAAATGTTCGTATGAGATGGCCGAGATTGACGTAAATATCACAGAGTTGTATCTAGATGTTGGTCAGCCTGCCCGACTACTCTACCAGTTTCTCAGGGATACCTAGGAATACCACGATGACGAATCCGAAAACAACTAGAGTGGGCTTGCGGACCGAAGCCGTGACTTACAGGAAATGCAAAGGAAGCGAAGAGATTCCTAGCAAAACCCAGACGATGGCTCTCCTTTTCCGAATCTTGAACAGGTTGGAAACGCTCTGTGCTCCAATGACCATCCACCTGCCGCTATTATGTGCTCTATCCACTTCGTCCCTTGTCGGGGCCGCAAGGCATTGCATGGCATAGTTGCTTGCCCCTAGCAACGCGGAACTGAGGATGTTGATGACCAAGTGGACTCCAAGGCTAATGTTACGGGATTTCGAACAGCTCCCCTCGAAGAGAAGATGGCGACCGTCATCCGTGTCGGCCGAGCCGTGTGGTTTCGTGGAAGCCCATATTGTGACAATCAGATTCAAGAAGAGGATAAGGAACGAAGAGATGGCGCCGATGAGAACGGGTCGGCTCCAGCTCCGGTCGCCGAACCGGGGTCTTTTGTCCTCGTCCTCGTCATACTGGGGGATTGGTAACATTTGTTGACCTCCCATAGCGACAGGCCATTATTCACAATGCTGATTCCGACAACACAACATTGATGGATTCTAAATCAAGAGTTCTGTCAAGAGATGCACTTCACATTCGTTTAATACTCTTTCCGCTCTCAATAGAGTGTGGCTGTGTGGCCACCCTTATGGCTCAATGAGGTGAAGTGGTTGCTCGTGTGCCGAAGACCTGCACATCCGAGCCGGGATGCCGCTGTTGATGGCTCAGCTCCCAATCCAAACAGCCAAGGAAGCAAAGCCTCACCGGCTTCAGCTCCATTTTAAACCAATAGTCTTCGCGGCATGGAAGGCGTGTTCGAGACAGGAGAAATTTGAGCTGTGGAGGGGCATGTCTTGGCAGGCTTTTGCCGATTCATCTTGGGCGTAATTCCGAGAGATCGGACGGACAAGCACCATCCCTGCCTCACGCCACGCCCGTGTCCATCAATGCCGCCGACTGACGCCAGAAACGCTCACAGTCGAGTCTCGGACAGACCTCACTGGCACTCGCAAATGAACCGTTACTCCGAGCATTTGTGATGGATACATTGAACGTGAAGTGAATAATGCCAAGAACAGGAGAACAGGAGAACAACCAACCCGTTTGGTACGACGCCGCGCAGGCGTATGAAACTGGACGGACGGAGGTTTACTAGAGACAGGGAGATCTTAGAGCTCTTGGATTGAATGAAGGGTGGATTTGACACTACCCGTTCGCATGTCGGCGTCTGGGCCATCCTCATGTGGCAGCCATTCCGCCGCCGGCAGTTGGCAGACAATACCAACCTTGGGAATCGAGGTCCTCATCTTGGACGCACCATTCTCAAATACGTCTTGGATTAACTGTGAGTGCTCAATTTGAAAAGTAACATAAAATGAGGAGAGAAAATACAAGTCTGCCTTCTCAGAAACAACGACGCTGGTCATCAGGAGACAATGGTGACCCAAAATGTAGATTTAATAAAAGGTTATCCTTCCGTGAGATCAGAACTATCCAGATATTCCCAAGAGACGATATATGGATGTCTAAGAAGAAATCAAAGTTTTCTATGCTTCCAGATTTCTCGATCGCATGTGAACCACACTTGTTATACAACGAGCCATCTACGACAAGCCATCCCCTAAGAAACCCGTCAATAGACTAGATCGAGGACCGCCATACGAGGAGTTCAGAGCAATTCAGGGATAGTAGCGAAATACAGCATCAACGATATTCTAGTTCAGCTTCGAAAGCCCATTCCCATAACCTTTCCTTCAAAATACGCCGCCGATCAGCAAGGAGAAAATCCCACAAAGTCGGAACGGAGATTAAGCACGGGATATGTACATACCCTTACACAGGCGTATTTTAGGCAACATGCTCCAGGTACGCATACACTACGAGGGTCTTCGGTGTCGGCATCATTAGCTTTTCCTCCGTACGAAGTAATCTCCAGATCGGACATCTTATCCGTTAAGATCCCATCACCAGCCAGCAGCCAACGGCCCTCGGAGACAGGGAAGGCCCGGTCAGACTCTCGCTTGGAACTGCCGGCGCCGTCCGCATTGTGCAATGTGCAATGTGTCATGTATGTACGAAGTATGCGCGATGTGCAATGGTGCACAAGAGGCCTGAGGCTGGAGAATAAGACCACCACAAATCCCAAGTCCCAAACTGTCGAAGGGTTGCAGCAATGTGACTCGTGGACAAATCGGGCATGGGCGTGCGCTACCACACCTACTCCGTAACACTACCACACTTGACAACACTAAATATTATTAGTGCAGTAGTTTCCTGTAGTGCAGATTGTGCAGTGCGGTGGACAAAGTAGACGCAGCGGGGAAACAGCAAAAGGGTCCGACTGGTGCTGCCGAGTCTCTCGACAACCAACTGGAAGAGAGTTGAGTGTCAAATATTGGATCAGCATCAAACTCGTTGTCCATCCAAAGTAACATTGAATACCGTCGCAACCCCCCTAGTGTACCACTAGTATAAACTACTTGTACGCATACAGACGACTACATAGTACTTCGGACTTCCAGAAGACCGAATACAAGCTCGTGGTGTGGAATGACGATTTCGACAGCTCGCTTTGTGAAGAAAACACTGGGAAAGAGTTGGACCACTTGGCGTCGGTACCAAGGACAAGGAACCAGTCGCATCTCTCAGACTCGATAGGTTTCCAGAATCTAGAACAAACAGAACCAGACCCGAACCAGACGCGGACGCAGATGCAGACGCTGACAAGCAGCACGACACGTTGTCATTCTGGAAGTGGAAATGGAAATGCAACTGCCACTCAGATTAACACTCCCACTACTAAAGATTACTACTACTGTTGCTACCGTTGCAAATGAGGGGTTTCTTTTTCGATAAAGTCTGGCACTGGACTGGCGCATCCCTCCCCCCCCCCCACACCGCTAAGTCGTACTCCGTAAGCCAGAGGGTCCAGCCCATTTCGCTTCCATCATGGCTCAACGAGTCAACGATAAGGATCAGTCCCGTCGAAGCGGGCCCAATCTCCTAATAGCTTGAAGTCAAGCTGGGGGCTGGATGCCCAAATTGGGAAGAAGGGCACGAGGGCCATCCGTTCAACGGTCGATCCATAAACCGAAGGATGCGGAGCGTACTCAGTACACGATATTGATCCATCGTGAGCTTCGTCAGCCAGTAAACTCCCTGTTACTGGGACGCCTTGACAGCTCAGCACGGAAGCCTCCTCGCCCTCTTGCCTTCTTGCTTTCTTGCCTTCCTGATGCCCTCGTGACTAACCTCGTGACCTCGTCGAGTAGTACGAGTATTGAGGCGAAGAATATTCTGACCATCATTCAGAGGCGACACGATAACCTGGAGGCAAAGAGCACGGGGATATGGGCAAGTGCTAGCCTCAACGAATAAGGACGATTGAATGAGCTGAACAGAATTAATCTACCCCCTCCGAACTTCTGGACCGAGGGGCACTGGAAGCAGCATTGAGGGGTGGAGCCGGAGCGAGAATACTTCGTAGTTCGTAGTGTAATAATGGTTAGCGGTAGTTGCGTTGCATCGTCTACTTCGCACACCACCACCTCGTACCTCGTTCGTCTCGTTGGTTCGTCCCTCACCCGGCCTGATCAGCAGAATCTCTTTTTCATCTTTTCTTTTCTCTTGGCTTGGATCCCGTGAATCTACACTACTTCGTACATGAACCTGGACTGGACAGCCCTTTGCCAGCACATCAATAGTCGGGCAGAGATTCCCGAGCATCTCAATCCCATTGAACCATCAAATCTATCCCATCATTGATCCTTCTCAAGTCGTACAAGTAAACATTGATCTCTTCTTCTTCAAGTCTACGGCTCCCGTCCCCAATCTCTCCCCTCCCCGGCCTGAAACTCCACAACGCGCGCCACCTTGATGATCCGTTGATCGTGTCGAAGGTCGAACCATTCTAGATTCATCTTCTCTAGTGGACGCCCGGCCACATTTCCATACATCTTCTCTTTCATTTCCGAGATTCGCCTTCGGCCTAGGTTCTCTCTGCCACTGGACCACATCTCTCGATATAATTGATCCTGTCTCTGAGGCTACTCTTCTCACTGGATCACCCTGAGCAAGTCATGCCATCCTAGCTCGTTCTCTTGCGTTACCACGTCCGATTCTCTTGTCTGTCAGTCACCACACCAGCACCAGCACCAGCACCAGCTCCAGCTCCAGCTCCAGGCTAGTTCTAAGCTCTAGCTCCTGTTTGGCGCAGCTCTTCCCGTCTGCCGACTCTCCCCTGGCTCATCGCCCCCAGGAATTGTCTTGTCATTTGCCCCGCCGCACCCCGCGAAACGATTCGAAGCCGTCGATCATGAATGCGAGGCATTTCGCCGCATCAATTCTCAACGTTTCCTCTTCCTCTCTCTATAACAACACCTCGTCTACATCCTGATCCTTCACCTGTTGACATTGCTCGCCTTTACATCTCATGACTTAGCACCTAATACGGCCACGAAACCAAAATTATTCTAAGGCGCCTAATATTACCTCTTGCGACCTCAAAATCCACCATCATACACACACCATACCATACCATATACCATACCAGTGCACAATCTAGACAAACTCTATACTTCATAATTACCATAATCGAATTGTCGGTCTTAACCGGACCATGATCAACCAAACCCTACTCATGGCTTCTTCAACCACCTCCTCATCCAGCAGTGGCAGTGCCAGCGTCGCCGGAGGATCAACCGTCCATTCGCCGACCGGTGGAAGCCCTCACATCAAGACACCGAGCGGGGGCGGAGTAGCCCCCGAAGTGGCCAAGGCGACCAGACAAGCGTGGAAGTGCGGATGCGGACACAGCAATCCTGTCGGCATCAAGACCTGCGGCACATGTGGGCGGAGATGAAATTGCGCCGTTGAAGCTACTCTATTTAATTTTCCTCGGGAACTCTCTCCTTCTTCTTTTCAATTTCTTCTTTTGGCTTTTATTTTATTTTATTTTATTTTTTCTTTTTTATTATTTCCTTTATTGTCTTTTTCGCCCTCTTCACGATGAGATGAACTTGGATTCTTGGAGTTGGATTTGGAAAGGAACTTGGGAACAGGAATAGGTCGAACCGGGTTATTAGAGCTCTGAAAAAAAGAGGGAGCGGAAGAAGAAGAAGAAGAAGAAGAAGAAGAAAAAGGAGATACTGAAATGTTGCACGCAGCATAGAGGAACAATACCCAAGTGCCCTCTACGCAATACGAAGTAATTTCTTCACGTCTGTGTCTGTGTTGTGGGAGACGGCGTTGAGCTCTGGCGCGGGGAGGCCAATTGTGTGTTATGGTTTACAGAGTCGGGACAACTCCTCTCTCACTCTCATCAAGCGTGTTTAGGGATCAATGATGGGTAGGAAATGGGAAGTTATAATTCTAAAACGAACGTTAGCACTTGATTCTTATTTTATATTATTTATTTCTAATTTTTCCCTGATCCTACAATGCCCAAAATTGAGTCGCCAGGGCGTGAACGTTCCTAGCGCATCCTCTTCGTCGCGGGTGAGGAGGTCGTAGATCTTAGCACCGCACCACGGCAGATTTCCCAGAACCACTTCGATTTCCATTCATCTCAACACGCTGCCTGAAACCTGCGCGGGTAACGGAAACGGCGCGAGTCTTTGATCAAAAGGAAAGTCGACCTCAGCAGGGCGTGGTGCATCTCCAACTGACAACGGAGAGACTCGTCAATATCCCAACTTTGAACTTTCTAGCCACTCCGAGGCTCTTCTTCCCCACGTGCTCCAGGCGTGTCGCATCAACCTTCAAACTCACCAAGTCCCTTTTTAGCTTCTGCCGATCCCATCACAACGACCTGCATCGAGTGCGACGCTTCTAATTACATCCGCAATAACTCTACACCGAAGCTTTTGTCGGTTAGCATTTTCCATCGGGGCTTGTAACCATCCATTTCACAACTTAATCAAAGCTCCTCGAATATTTCGCGCACAAAAGATCCCATCCCCAGGACCCGCATATTTTGATCCTTTCCCCGACTTCCCCCCAGTGACCCGAGAGCCCTTCCCAACGTGCCGGGCCCGTCCCACGTGGTGTGCCGGGTCATCCGTTACGTGCAACTGGGGCACGGCATCGGCATGGGTGTGATATGGACCTGCCGGGCTGTTTAAGAACGCCAGGATGCCTACCTTGGCTTCTCGTCGGGTCGTGAGAGTGACCACCATAGCGCTCGTACTTCTCGCCCTCTTCATCACTTACTACATCACCATGTTCTTCTTTTCCTCCAGAGGCACTACGGCTGCTCTGCTGGGTGCGGCGCCGCTGGTGACGGCCGCCGTGTCCGGTCAGGTGGACGTCGCCTGGCATCCTCCTTCAAAGACCGAGATCAATGACTTGGACAAGGTCCTCAGCGGCAAAGGCGTGTATGGCTTCATCTACGATTCATCCAACACACCGGACGATAAATATGGAAGTTATAATTGGTGCAACATGCCCCATGTAAGGAAACGGGAGTATGTGCGACCGTCGCGCGAGTATGAACTACAATATGTCGAACTGGTATGACGGACTTTGCCTTATGTTGAAGCGGGGAAAAAGGTCTTAGATCGCAAGCCAGCAAGATTAACACACAACTCTCTTCTGTTTAGATCCATCGCCATCATAAACGCACCCCTTACGCGTCGAACGCTTTCCCTGTGGAGTCTTACCAGTGGAACTGTGATGACATCGGCCTGTATTATCACGGTGAACCTTGGGAAGGACATGATCCGGCTCGCACGTATTGGCAGGGCTACATCTCTCCCGTGAACCCTTTCGTACCGTCCGGATGGATCGGTACTTGCCAGTTCCCTCAGATTACGGCAGAGGGACTCGACGACTCTTGGGTGCACGGAGCAGACCTTTACGGTGTCTACCATGATCTTCTCGGTTTCTTGCCAAGCAGGCGTGAGGACTGGACCAAGACGGTCAAGTACCGAGTAACCAACAATGTCATCACGAGCCAGGTTGCCGGCATGGTAGTAAACGGCATGTGGGGAGTGAAGAACCCCGTCCCGCTTCTGATTCAGGTACAGGACACCCGAACCCCGCCTCGTTTCCTCTAACCCGTGAACCGATGTGGCGTTGCTAAGATTTAATTCTCACCACTTTCTCAGGCATCTGCCATCGACAGCCTCGAGCCCAAATACTCCTGCAGCGCCGGCTCCAAAGCCTTCGACGCCATCAAATCCAGCGCCAACCCCGCCTGGAAATCCCACCTCGACTCCACCGCCTCCCTCTACGCCACCCTCGACGACATCTCCGGCGTGCCTTCCTCCGACGGCGGCTTCCACGCCTCCTTCGACCACTACTACGACAACCTCTCGGCGCGACAATGCCACGCCAAGCCTCTCCCCTGCAAGCTCGTAAACGGCGCCAACAGCACCACGTGCGTGACGCAGGACCTCGCCGACGCCGTCTACCGCCTGGGAAACTGGGAGTACAGCCAGATGTACCGCGACGCGCCCACGTCACTAGCCGCCAGCGTCGCGAGCTACGGCGTTTGGATTGCCGAGTTGGCGGCGAATATCCGTGCTGCCGTAGAGGGGAAGAGTTCCGTGAGGTATCTGCACAATGTTGCGCATGACGGCTCGGTGTCCCGCGTTCTTTCCATCCTGCAGATTGATGGTATGGTTTGGCCTGGGATGGGTTCCGAGGTTGTTTTCGAGCTGTGGAGGAAGAAGAAGCAGGGTCACCGGCCTCGTGGGGCTGGTGAGGGAGCTCGGGCTGCGACGCCGGCGGGGCATGGAAGTGGGGGGAAGCCTGGTCATGGCAATGGGGGCAATGACGGTGAGAGTGAATACTATGTTCGTGTCCTCTTTGGAGGTAAGGTTCTTAAGTCGTCGAGTCCGACGCTTGGAACTATTGATATGATACCCGTACAGACTCTGTTGGATTACTTCGATGGGCTGGTCGGCGAGAATGCTAGCTTGGTCAAGGGATTGTGCGCTTAAGATGCGCAAATGAGGATAATAATGACAATAATATTAATAGACGTGCAGACATAGTATGACTCAATTGGCCATCCGAGATTGAATTCGAGGTGTGCGGCTCACATTCACCTCCATCTTCCCCCATTGAAGTCGAAGTCGAGATGCTCAAGGACAGAAAGAGCAAGTTCACCAATTTACCCCCACATCGTAGTCCGATCTTTGAGATCCAAGCAACTCGGACCGTCCCTTATACCAATTTCACCTAAATAAAAGGCCAAACTCCCTCAAAAGATCCACGCTTTTCGACCCCAGAAGGGAGAGAAACCCACCCAGACATGGTGGATCTTGGCGCATTATAGTGTTGCATGTTTCAAGGATTTGGGGGTCCTTAGTCTCACTCTCCCCGGCAAGAGTCATCGGAAACGGCGGACGGGAAGAAACCTTGAGAGCCTGAGCTCAAGCTTCCAAGCCCCGCTCCTAGCTAGACTTAGACGTGATTTCCGAGGCACCAGTGGAAGAACATAAAAGAGAAGCTTTCACGGCCCGCAGACCTCAAATTCGGAACTTGGGAATTCAATTACTTCTCAAAAGATTGTTCCATTAGAGTTGAACTCTGTTCGTAGTTTTCAGAAAGAAAAGACAGCAAACAAATCGCCAAAACCAAGTCCCAAGATTCTACTTCTACACTAGACAAAATCGACTCCGAGCTTGAAACCAGTCCGCCAAAAGCCCAGAAACATGTCCACCTTCACCACTCGCGTCGCCACGCTCGACGACTTCGACGGCATCAGCGACGTCTACTTCGACGCCTTCTCAGGCGGCTACATCGGCTCGCGGTGCTTCCCGCGCCCACACCCCGAGACCGACGCCTGCTGGGCCAACTCCCTCAAGGTCTACCTCACCGACCCTCGCACGACCATGGTCGTCGTCACCGACCCGGCCTCGTCGCCTCCGCACCGCATCATCGGCTTCGCCAAATGGACAGGACCCCACACCGAGGGCGAGGATCCATACCCTGCCTCCGCCGACCCTCTCATGTCTGGACCTTGGCCCAGCACCGGAGACCCGGCCCTCGCGGAGGCATTCTTCGGAGGTATCGCTCGCAAGCGCAAGGAGACTATGGGTGACCGCCGCTTCTGGTTCTTGCACATCCTCGGCGTGCACTCGGCGTATCAGGGCAAGGGAGCCTCGAGCTCCATGTTAAGGTGGGGCTTGCAGAGGGCTGATGAGGCGAATCTGCCGTGCTATCTCGATGCGTCACCATCGGCTAAGCCAATTTATGAAAAGTACGGGTTTAGGGAGGTGGATCGCCTTATTCTTGGGGGTGGTGAGCTCATTGAGACGATGATGGTGAGGGAACCTGCGCCAAGGGGTGAGGCAGAGGCGGCGAAATCTTAAGCATTGGTTTTGTGTTTTTTATTTTATTTTCTCTCTCTCTTTGAGTTTCCTGCGGAAAAGGGCTTCCGCTTCATCTCAGTCTTCACTCTACACATTGCATTTTTCTCTTGTGGTCTTGGCTGTTTGCATTTCCCTCTTCTCTTTCTCTCTCTGTGTGTTCCTTATCTTGAGGCTCGGGTGACAAGACGGAAAAGAACAGGAAGAGATGCGCCAAGGCTTTTGGATTGAGTGATACTTGCTGGATATCTGCGTCGTCGCCCATTTCCAATCCTTGGAATTAACACCTGCCCGGACCGAGTTAACAGCAAGCACACAAGCATTATTGGCACTTCACGAGGATAAATAGGACCGGCGGCCTTTCTATGTCCGAGGCATTCACGCTGCTGGTACTATCGCCGAGTCTCTTTTCCTTTCCTCGTCTGCCCTCACCCTTACTTATATCTTGTTTGACGATGCTTTCTTTCTGGTGACGCGTGATCAAGTCCTAGATATAACCTTTGCTTTTCTTTCTTTTTACTCATTTGGCGGGTCTACTGTATGTGACAGTCTACTGACCCGGCTATAGAATCAGTGTACCGGTTTCCGTGTCTTGCCATGATTCGGGCTACCTCTCATCTTTGGTTCACCACCATATCTTCGATATTAGCCGGGCAACGTAGGCGATGGAAGAAGGGGATCTCTCATGGCATACAACACATCACTTCTCACAGCAGCCCCGGCCGATTTATTACGCCACCATCTGCGTCTTCCTCGCCCCATCTCACAGTGACGCTCGCCCATGCCACTTGATTGGACTAATCTACTCGTCTCCTCCTCCGATAACCTCCGAGCAAGGGAGGTAGGTACCTGAGAACCTCGAGCTCCGATCCGTTTACTAAGAACCCGCATGATCGAAGTTCACTCACTACTCCTAACAAAATGGCGGGGGATGGTCTATCGGTGGTGGAAGATGAACCGGGACGATACCATGCAAGTGGTGTTAATCACCTTGTCGCCATGGAACTACATTTTGGCATCTACGAATATCCACCCATCGAGTTGATCTCTCTCTACAGTCCTTGGCGCTCCACCGGGAACCCGTTCTTCGTAACAGTTCACTTTGGAAGAATGCATCGAGGTGCTCTCTTCCCCCTTTAACGAGCGAGTAATATCTAGTAGACGTGTATTTTCACTCCGGCGATGGAAGAGTTAGACTACCTGTCCTGGGCTAGGGGGACGAGGAGGGCTGTTTTTATATACAGGTTGCGTGAGCCGCCAGATACTCCGTCACTTGCTTTGACGAGAGCTTCTCTTACTCCTTTCTTCGGGCGTAGCCTTTTGCCAAATCGCGAAGTTTGATTTTGCCCTAGAATCCTGTACTTTAACTTTCTCGGGCATAACAAACATCTCAAAAATGCAATTGTCGACTGTCACGTCCGGCCTCATTGCCCTCGCGGGCTTGGGTGAGTTCCCCTTACCAGGGCATAGCCTGGGCGAAGATGTCTCGCGCCATACGGGTAAAGCAGAGAAATAGGATACCAACATGTTTTCCTCCTAGTCCATGCGCAAAACGACACCGCAGAGATCGCCCCCATCCCCTTCCCAACCAGCTGCACCGGGGTCGCCGCCAACAGATTCCCCTTCAAGGTCCACGCCGACTGGCAAGTCACCAAGATCCAAGGCAACCTCCAGCAGCCACGCGCCCTCGTCTTCGACAGCGCCGGCAACCTCCTCGTCCTCGGAAACAGGCAGGGCACCAGGATCCTCACCTTCGGTGCCGACGGCTGCATTGCCAGCAGCAAGCTGCTCAGCCAGAACATTCGCTTCAGCCATGGTCTGAGTCTGAGCCCCGACGGCAAGAAGTTGTACGCTAGCTCTGAGACGAACGTCTGGTCCTGGGACTACGATGCCGCCACCCAGGCGCTCACCAACCAGAAGACGATCGTCAAGAACATGAGCACTGGTATCCACTTTACTAGGGCTGTCCACGTCGTGCCTCACAAGCCGAACTTGATCATTGTGTCTGTTGGCAGCAACTCCAACTTTGATATGAATGCTGCCAACATGCGCGCCACTGTTAGGGTCTTTGACGCTGATACTGCCCCGGCTGATGGTTGGGAGTACAATACCCAGGGGCATCAGCTTGGTTGGGGTCTCCGGAATGAGGTCGCTCTTGCTTTTGACCCCAACGGTCACGTTTGGGTTGCTGAGAACAGCGGTGATGTACGTTGCTTCCTCGCCCCGGGCTCTTGTTTTCCTTCCTTTTTATGTTTTCCAGGACAAATGGAAAACGCACTGCTGACAGCCCGGAATGCAGGACTTCCGGCGAACCGTCAACGGTCAGTCCACGGACATCCATATTGACAACCCTGCCGAGGAACTCAACTATCGTAAGTCCATAGAATCAGACCCGGGCAGCAATGGTTCCTTCCGGCGCGTATTTGTCCCTTGCAAACCGATTGTTCTTGCTAACATCATTATCAGTCGGTGATCCTGCCGTTCCCAACGAGAAATGGTACGGCTACCCAACATGCTTCACCGTCTGGGACCAACCGTCATTCGCGACGCCTCCTTCAAGACGGGCGACCAATTCGTCGTCTCGCCTAACGCCCAGTTCGACGACGCGCGCTGCATCCAAGAGTCCGTGCCGCCCCGACTCTCCTTCCAAGCCCACAGCGCCCCCATCGACGCCGTCTTCGACAAGCCGGGCGAGAACCTCTACATCACGTTCCACGGCTCGTGGAACAGGCAGCCCGCTACCGGCTACTCCGTCGTTCAGGTCCCCTTCACACAGCTTGAAGACGGCACTTATGACCCCGCCACTCCGCCTGATAGCATGTCTGGTTATACTGAGATTTTTGGCGCTCAGAACCCTGGCGCCTGCCAGTCGATGAGTTTGACTATGAGTACTTGCTTCCGTCTTGCGGGTATCACCTTTGATCCCTCTGGTACGAATCTGTATGTTTCTAGCGATAATCAGTCTGAGGGTGAGCTATGGGTCCTCAAGAAAAAGTCGGCGTAAGGAATGAAAATAAACTCTCGCTGTTGTTGGACATCCTTTTCCCTCTTCTTTCTTGCTTCGATCTTTTTTCGGAGCTCTCAGGGTGAGCACGCGATTGAATGCTTTCAAGTGTATATATTGGCGCAGAACGACGTAGGCCGAGGTTGGAAAAATGTCAAATATCGAGACGAAGATTAAATAACACATATCAGTGAGTATATCAAGTAAGACATGAGAGGCCGAACAACGAACTGCCCGGGGTTTGGGGAACATCAATCGATCTCTTCATTTCTGAGGATGAGAGCTGAGATCGAGAGAAGCAACACAACTGCCAACACTTGCTCAACCCTGTTCCTGACTAAGCCAGGCTCTCAGCGAAAGCCCCCGCCAAACCCCACTAAGAATCTGGCAACGACAATCAGTGCCACGCACCTGCGAAGGACGACCAACTTCATATTACGATTGTATTGGCCTGCTCACCTTCTCCCGCACCCAAAGCGAACTACTCAACTCAACGGTCCCACGAACTCCCGATCGAGTACTGAGCTGATTCCATCCAATATACCACCATGGTTCTTCAAGATCTCGGCCGGCGCATTAGCAGCGCCGTGCATAACCTCAATCGAGAGGCGAATCTCGATGAAAAGGTACGCTGCATCTGAGCTTCCCACACTCTTTTCCATACATCCTTACTAACGACTCCCGCAACCACAGGCGTTCGATGCCATGCTCAAAGAGATATGCGCCGCCCTCCTCGAATCCGACGTCAACGTCCGCCTCGTGGGCCAGCTCCGCAAGTCCATCCGCGCCACGGTAAACTTCAAGGAGCAGCCGACGGCGGTCAACAAGAAGCGCCTCATCCAAATGGCCGTCTTCAACGAGCTCGTCAAGCTTGTCGACCCTCACGCCGAGGCCTTCCGGCCCAAGAAGGGCAAGTCCAACATCATCATGTTCGTCGGTCTGCAGGGCGCGGGTAAGACGACGACGTGTACGAAACTGGCGAGGTACTACCAGACGAGGGGTTACAAGGCGTGTTTGGTCTGCGCGGATACGTTCCGTGCTGGTGCGTTTGATCAGTTGAAGCAGAATGCTACCAAGGCCAAGATTCCGTACTACGGTTCCCTGACGGAAACGGATCCCGCGGTTGTTGCGAGGGATGGTGTTGAGAAGTTCAAGAGGGAAAAGTTCGAGGTGATCATTGTGGATACGTCGGGTAGGCACAGGCAAGAGTCGGCGCTATTCCAGGAGATGGTGGACATCCAGGCAGCCATTCGACCCGACGAGACTATCATGGTGCTGGATGCCTCGATAGGTCAGCAGGCTGAGGCTCAGGCAAAGGCGTTCAAGGAGGCGGCTGACTTTGGTGCCATCATCATTACGAAGACTGACGGCCACGCCAACGGTGGTGGTGCCATTTCTGCTGTCGCCGCGACACATACCCCCATCGTGTTTATCGGTACGGGTGAGCACATGCTAGACCTCGAGCGATTTGCGCCGAAGCAGTTCGTGCAGAAGCTACTGGGCATGGGTGATATCGCGGGCCTTGTCGAGCATGTGCAAAGCCTACGTCTCGACCAGAAGGATACGATGAAGCACATCGCCGAGGGTATCTTTACCGTCCGCGATCTACGAGACCAGCTCTCCAACATCATGAAGATGGGCCCTCTGTCCAAGATGGCGGGCATGATCCCTGGCATGAGCAACATGATGCAAGGCCTAGATGACGAGGACGGAAGCGCTAAGCTAAAGCGCATGATTTACATCTGCGATTCCATGACGGACAAGGAACTCGACTCCGACGGCAAGCTTTTCATCGAGCAACCTACAAGGATGACGCGTGTGGCTAGGGGATCCGGCACCTCTGTGCGCGAGGTCGAGGATCTGCTAACACAGCAACGGATGATGGCGGGTATGGCCAAGAAGATGGGAGGCAACATGAAGAACATGCAGAGGGCGCAGGCTGCTATGGCCGGCGGCAACAAGGCTCAGCAACTCGCAGCGATGCAGAAGAGGATGCAGAGCATGGGAGGTGCAGGTGCGGGCGGCATGCCCGATATGGGCAGTCTCATGAAGATGCTCGGCGGCGGTGGGATGCCTGGAGGTGGTGATATGCAGGCCATGCAACAGATGATGAAGCAGATGGGTATGGGCGGTGGTATGCCTGGCATGCCGGGAGGTCCAAGGAGGCGCTAAGATGGAGTGGCGGGTCAAGACCGTAGGAGGGGAAACCGTCAGAGCGGATCCTTTATTATTGGATATGTCGACATGATGAAACATAACATTACCACTGGGATGAATCATGGTATGAAGAGGTCAATAGTGGATGGCATTTGGCATGGCGTTTAGGGATTCTGGAGGCTAGTAAGATTTTTAATATTGCACATTCAAGTCATGTCACTCTCGGTGAGAAAAGTGTTATGGCTATTGTTGTTGGGCTTTATTACTTGGCATTGCATTGCTGCGATCCGTGGACTCGACTTCGTTTCTCAATGGCATTCTGGGGGGTGGGGGGTGGTCATTTAGTCTCAATCTAGGGGCGAATGCCTCTTATCTCAGACCGACTGCTGGGGTTAGTAGACGCGTTAAATCTCTGCAGTTTAAACAGTTAGCACCTCAAGCTTCCCAGAGAAGGATGCATAAAAACTGGGGTCTCAAAGAGATATGAGACTTACTCAATTCCTCAGCCAGTGCCTCAGCGACACCCCTCGCTGACGCAGGGTTCTGCCCAGTGATGACATGGCCATCAACGATAACCTTCTCCCCCCACGGTTGGCTGGCCTTCTCGAACCCTCCGTCGCTCTTCTCATTCAGGACCTTCTCGAGCGAGAACGGCATATCATCAACGAACTTCATTAGCTCCTCTTCCACATCACTAAACCCCGTAACCTTCCTCCCCTTCAACATGGACCGCGTATCCGGGCCGTGAACATGCGCGAAAACAACGGGGCCGTGGCACACCGCGGCAACGGGCTTCCCCTTCGCGTACATATGGCTGATGATCCTGATCGAATCTTCGTCATTCACGAGATCAAACATGGGACCGTGACCTCCGGGATAGAACACGGCATCGAATTCGTCGGCGGCAGTGTGGGAGATATCGGAGAGCTTCTTGGTATTTTGGTAGAGGGATTTGTGCTCTTTGATGAAGTTCATGGAGGAGACGTCCGATTTGCTGGCCTCGATAGAGGCTGGGTCGACGGGAGCTTCTCCGCCTTTGGGGGAGGCAAAGGTAAGCTCTGCTTTAGAGTGGAGGACTTCCCAAGGGTGGACGAGCTCAGGCTAGTGAAAGGTGAGATTTTTTTTTTGTTTTTGCGTTAGAAAACGGAGGATGTGTGGAAAGCGTGAGAACATACCAGATACCAGCCAGTTGGTTTGCCGCTTGGCATTTTGTCGGTGGATGTAAGGACAACGAGGATCTTGGGCGCCATTTGCGGATGATTTGATTTCTATGGAACGGGTCAAGGTGGTTATCCTACTATGAATACAGTTTCTCGAGACAATGAGAATTATGATTCTGGTACACTGGTGGTAGGTTTACGATGAAGATGAAGATTCAGGGCCGACTGTCCGGATTCATGATATATATAATGCTCCCTTGGCATTTAACATATCCCCTCTACCGCGGTAAGCGGGGGAGTTTTATCGTCTGACCTGGACCAGTTCTGACGTTTTCCACGTCCATAATGCCTTGGCCCTTTCGGTTGTTGTACAATGGTGGCCTCTCGATACCGTCTTGACGTCAGAGCGTCCAGTCCAATCGTTGGCAATGGCTGGAACGTATGACAAGAGCACTGGTGATGGAAGTTTGGCAACCTTATTTTCATGCATACAAGGTAGCTTTGAGACATTCTCAAATGTACAAATGGAGAAGGGGGATGGCCTGGCTAAACATCTGATATCTATCACTCAGATGTGGTGATGGAGAGAAGGCGATTCTATTTTTGGACTTGCTAGGGAATAGTTTGTTAAGGTTATTGTCATTTTTATCCCGCGAGAATGTCAGTTGAAGACATTCGTTTTGCGTCCTACGAAGGCCACTTGGTCTTGAAAGCGTCATCTACAGCCATGGAGGTGAAATCATCGATTTAGAGTCTCATCATAGAAGGTCTTGAGATTCCCCTCTTGTGAATGGACAAGATAGTGAATGGACGAGTCTCAATTGCAAGCCTTGTTTCCTCAGGAAGTGTCCCGCTAAATTTCCCAACTGGGGACATTTGGAGAATAATGTAAAGGAAAGCCTCCTGAGGGTTATCATTTTGTATTGAATTGAAACCATCCGATATACTCAAGCTTGTGATGTTTTTCTTCTTCTCCGTCACTCCTGCTGCAGCGAACATACAGTGCTGACTAAGCCGCGACGAGCTTCGCAACTTCACCTGCCACAACCACCACCAAACTCGAGCCATCATCAAGCCCGGAATCGTCCTCGTCGCAACTCCTCTCATCACACCGAATCGCTCTATCAACCGACCCAGCTAGACTGTTTGGCACGATGTCTGGCCAGGCGGTAGCTGCTGCCGACCAACCGAAACTCCTCTGGAATTCCGAGAACGTCAAGGATGTCGCCGAATCCGTAGGCATCTCGAGCATCTCGGATGAAGCCCTTCGCTGCCTAACTCAAGATGTCGAGTACCGCGTGGGCCAAGTAATTGTTGAGTCGCTCAGGCTTATGAGGGCCGCCCATCGCACGACACTTTCGGTGCAGGATGTTAATGCTGCCCTCCGCGTCCTCGATGTTGAACCGCTCTACGGCTACGAGTCGACTCGACCACTTCGATTTGGAGAAGCGAGTTTGGGTCCCGGACAACCCATCTACTATCTTGAGGATGAGGAAGTCGACTTCGAAAAGTTGATTAACGCTCCTCTGCCAAAGATCCCCCGCGACACCACCCTCACAGGTATGTTTTCGTTCATCACACATGCCCCGTCATTAATTGTACTCTACCCTAACCTTTTCTTCTTCTCCCTCTCTCTTAGCGCACTGGCTTGCCATTGAAGGTGTACAGCCCGCGATTCCCCAGAACCCCATGCAATCCGATTCGAGATCCAACGAACTCCTGCCCAAGGGCGCCGGCGCTAACCCCGCCTTGGCTGCGCTCGCCGGCAACGACAACCTTCCAAACCGGCCCCTCGTCAAGCATGTAGTCAGCAAGGAAATGGTTCTCTACTTTGATAAGATCCAAGCCGCACTTCTCGACGATAACCCAGACGAAGAAGTTGTGCGCCTCCGCCAGGCTGCTCTCGCCTCTGTCCGGGACGATCCCGGTATCCATCAGCTTGTTCCTTACTTCATCAACTTCGTCTCCGACCAGATCACCCACCACCTCGACGACGTCTTTGTGCTCCGCCGCATGATGGAGCTGACGGCTGCTTTGATCGCCAACGAGACCCTCTTCCTCGATCCCTACGCTAGCCCTCTGTCCGCTCCTGTTCTCACTTGCCTCCTGTCCCGTAAGCTCGGATCGGAGGACGGCACGGATGCCACCAAGGAACAGTACCAGCTACGAGAGTTCTCCGCTTCTCTCGTCGGCGAGCTGGCGCGTCGATACTCCGCTTCCAACCCACTCCTCCGATCGAAGCTCACGCGGACTTGTCTCAAACACTTCCTTGATCAGTCTAAGCCCGCTCCCGTCCTGTTCGGCGCGATCAGCGGACTCGCTGCGGCAGGCGGTCCCGAAGCCGTGCGACTAATCGCGCTCAAGACTCTGAAGAGCGTCAACGATGCCATTCTCCACCCCCTCAAGGACAAGCCCGAAGCTAAGCTAGACTTTGAGATGCTCACGGGCGGAATCGTCAACGCCATTTCCCTCATCTCGAGCGACCAGGTTTCCCTCGGCACCACGGCACCCACGACGAACGGCACCATCTCCGACTCGGATCGCACCGACCTTGTCGACTTCCTGGGTGACATCATCGCCCCACGCGTCGTGGCCCTGGGCAACCATCAGCTCGTAAAGAAGATTCTCGAGGTGAGATTCATCGAATAGACCTCGGTGAACTCCGTGGTTACGTTTTTGGAGAAGCGCGAGGAGGAAAATGTTACGTTCGATGAAGCGATTCGCAGACTTGCGCGGGAGTTTGGCGTCCTGGATATTGAGGATGTGGAGGAGCCGGAGATCATGTACATTAATTACTAGGCGCAGACAGCCGCCGACGGAGGGAAATTTGATACCAGTGTTTGTCTAAGCATTCGGGAAGTTACGGATAGGAAATGACATTAGGAGATAAGGCGTTCGTTCAGCTTCAATAAAAGTTGCATTGATCATTCGTGTTTGCCTCCTTGCACTCTACGTATGCCAACTACCTTTCCGTGATGTCGGCTGTCGAAACTCTGGCCAAGTATTGATTTACTGCAGGCAAGCAATGATATCGGTGACAGGTTTAGAAATTTTGGTTTTTTTTTTGCCATTCTATTTTGACGTATGGTCTGGACAATACAGGCGCCTCTTGTAATAACCCAAGGAAAAAAAGTACACGTGCATTCCAACACCATACTGGCCTGGAATCAACCCACACCAACTTGCTCATTGCCCCTTGAGCCTCTCCCCATCTCGTTCCGTTTTACGCATCATCCCATCAAACTCGTCGTCCTTTTCCCATTACCCCACTCCAAACAGAAACCCCGAGGAATTTTTCCCTTCCTTTGTGTCTCGTTTACCACAAGAATCCGAGGCCAAGAGCCGTAACGACCGACGAAGCAGTCAAGATAGTCGCCCACTTGGAAATAGTAGGCTTAGCGAAGCCCCACGCCATATCGTACGTAAGATGCCTGATGCCGTTGAAGAGGTGATAGACGAAAGGCCACGCGATGATGGACTTGAGGGTACCCTTGGTGAAGACACCGAGGCCGGCGAAGGCCTCGACGAGGGCCGAGGACTCGATGTGCCAGCCGAGGAGAGGGGAGGCGAGGTAGACGATGCTGTAGCCGTAGAGGGCACCGGCTAGGGCGCTTCCCGTAATACGGGTCCAGATGGAGGCGCCGAAATAGGTTTGCTTGCGGTCGTAGATTTGGAGGTGGGGGGAGACGGGGCGGATCTTGCGCTGGGCGACGAGGAGGGCATCTTCTTGGTCGGGGGTGAGCTTCTCGGTCACGATGGCGGCGCTTGAGAGGACGAGTTAGCCCAATTGATCTATTTGCGTCGAGGGAAAGAGGGTATTTACCGAGATGAGGTGGAGGTGGAGAGGTGAGACGCAACGGCGAGCCTGGGCACGTTCTGCGTGAAGGAGACGTTGGGTCGGATAGCCGCGCCTGTAAAATGTCAGTGATTCATGAAAGAAATCCAATGAGTCCTTTACGGATCCCTTTCCCAGCTCTTCCGGAGGGGGACGCGCAAAGTTCTGGGAGCTTTTGGTATTTTGTCACGCACCTCGTCGGAGAGCCGACAGTCCCACCCTTTGAGCAATCATGGCGACTGGATACTAGAAACCTCGCAGGTCTTACAGATAAAAAGATTGAACTGGAAGACGCAGAGAAATTGCTGCTTGGGGAGAGGATCGCAGTCGTGAGAGAGGACAAAGTGCAGGGTGGTAGGTAGCGTGCTTTAGTTCCTCTCCGAGAAGTTCAGATGCTTGCCTTTCGAGGTTTCGAGGTTTCGAGGCCCCAGAGGTCCGATGGTGATGTGACGGAACATTAAATTCGGCACCTCGGTCCAGAGCAGCCAATCGCCTCCCATCAATTGTCAACATCTACACACGTGATATATCACATGATTTAACTCGGAACTTCCCGGCATCCTGCTGACTGGACACGGCGTGTGCTGCACGGGGCTTTTGGCAATTTTCATCTTTTGGCTTGTGATTTTGAATTTCTCTTCTTCTTCTTTTTCTCCTCCAACATGAACGGCCCTGTCGTCTGGAATTAGGCCCACTTGTCCATGTGAGTGTCCATGGCATTTTCTGCTCGGCGACAACAGCATTCTGCTGTCTTCAGGGGTTGTTCTGAGACCAATCTGGAGTTTCTGGAAGAGTCCGTTTGATCACGATCCCCGGTTTTCTTTTCGTCTGGTGGTCGTTTCATTCACGCGACCTACATTTTATCGTCGATACTGCGTAGTTGACCTGTAAGCAATGTAACTGTGGATTTAGCGTCGAAAGACATTGAGGTCTATAGAAGCGTTGGCGGCCAGAAACTGGCTGTTCGAAAGTGTTGAGACACAGAAGAAACTTGATGGCTACGCCGATGTCTATTGTCCTCAAAAGTAAAACCCCGTCCTCGACTGAATGAGCATGATAAAACGACATGGGCAGAAGAAACGCAGAAGACATTGATAATGCCACTGAAAACTCGCACAAGAAAAATGAAAATCGACGAGTATATGCTGGTACAAGAACAAGAACTAGCAGCCTCTCAACAAAAAAAAATCTCGCTCGCCAGATCAACACACCACCATTTTTTAAGTGTCCTTCACACCAATGCCTCTTTTTTACTCCTGTTTTTAAGCTGGGCCATCGTTTGTTCACACGAGGCCACTGTAATACAAGCAAGACACCACCCTCCCCGTTATGGGGGCCATATCCCCAATCCAGTCCTCAAGAGTCAAAACAAGGAAAGCCCCCTCCCATCCATCATGATAAATAAGTTCCGTCCAAGGAGCTAAAAACAGAGAAAAGGAAAAAGGGGAAACTCGCGCTATTAATACTTCATGTTGTACAAGATGAGGCGTCCTGCTCAAGCGCCGTCGAGCAATGCATCCATGCCATTCCGCTCCCTCTCCAGAGAATCGGCAGTGACACGCGGGTCGCCACTGGTTGCTTTACTCCTCCTATCCTCATCGTCCTGGTTCGTAAGGTCGACGAACATCTTGTCAACCTCTCGCGGGTCCTGGTGTTCGGCGGACGGCCCGACAACGTTGACATTACCACCACGGCCGCCGAAGAAGCCGCCCTCACGCCTCCAAACGTCGGGGCCGTAAACCTCCTCAGCTTTCCTCAGGCCCCAATCCGTACGTCGGAACACGTCCAGAGCCTTACTCTTCACCGCATCCGAATGTAGATTAACCCCATCTAAGTGGCCTCGAAGAAGCCTATCTTCGAGAGACGGATTCTGCTCGTCCATTAGCACACGTGGGCCGCCCGGCATTAACGAGTGCATCAAGCCGCCGCCGCCGTCTATGTTCATGGGTTCCCCTCTGACTGGTTCACCGAGGGGGCGAGCGATTACCGAGTGGCCATCATGGGGCCGCGGGTTTACAAGGCCTGGCCGTTCTAGAGGAGAGCCCCCAGGTCCCGTTCCGAACAGATGGCTATCCCGGTGATGCGGGGTACCAAGCTCAGACATTCCTTGCGGGTGGTTTGCGGGAGGAGATCCCTGGCCGCCTTCACGAGTCGCATAGTATCGCGCTTTTCGTCGTAAACTGTTCGCCTTGCCTTTGACATCTTCCGGTAGATCATCGGGATCGTCAACGCCGTGCTGGGCCATGAGCTTCTGTAATTTCGTCGGTCGCGGCTTACGCGTACTCTTGGATTCCTGGAAAAGCGGCGGCGGTTCTTCAGCGATATGGCACCACTTGTAAAGCTCTTGACGGAAGAAATTCGTCTCGGAAACGAGGAATACTTCGGCGCCCTCCAGTTTACGCAGATAAAAGCGCTGCGTTTCCGCCTCGGCTTGCGATGAAAGCAGTGGGTTGATGTACGGCGCGATGTGATCCCGGAATGCCTGTGCATTGTCGATGATTTTTCTGAGGACTTCCTCCTCCTCTGGTTGGAAGGGAAGGTTAGGGATCTCGTCGAACCAGGCAATTAGATCCTCGAGCCTCGGTCGCGCGGCATCGCGGGGAATGCGGACGCGATGGTCACAGATTGGACAAGTCCACGGTGCCTTATCATCATCCTTGACTTTGCCTCGAGCAATCTTGAGACATTTCCCATGGTACCTTAATGATACAAGTTAATAAGGGGAGAGAGAAAGAAAAGAGACAATGGTAACCCACCATTCATGACAGATGCCGCATTCAATCATCATCCCCGCTTCAACACGACGGCACAAGCAGAATACTTCCCTATCCGGATCCTCCCAACGCTTCTGCTTCGTGGCGGGACTCGGCTCCCTCGACGCGGGCTCGGCGGGATCCCGGGGCTTATCGTGAACAATATCGAAACAGTCAAGATTGCGGCCCAAGACGTAGTCGAGGTGGCTCTTCAGGATATGAAGCGGCGCATTCGACTTTCCGAACAGCTTCTTGCCCTGGCGCATCCAGTCCTCATGCCTCTTCTGCTCCCTCTCCAGATCCGACGTTCCGCTAGGCTTAGAGTTGAGCTCTTCGAGACGCTTCATGATGTCGCACACCTCGCCGTACTTGGGGCGACCTCGGAAATCGGGATTGCGCGACCTTTGGGTGAGGTCGAGAATTTGTCGATGGGCGTCGCGCTGCTTTGACAAGATCTGCTCGACACGGGCTAGCGTCTGCTTCGTAACTGGGATCACATTAACCTGAACCTGAGTCGACAGGGCCTCGAGCTGGGGATAATGGATAATTTCGGCAGCAATTAGTTCTCGCGCTTTCTTCTCCCATTGCTGGCCCGCAAGCATTTTCTCTGTGTAATACGTCAAGTAATCGTTGTAGGGGGGAATTTCGAGCCTCTTTCCCTCCTCAATGAGCTTCTCCACATCGTTGAGGGTCATGAAGAGGCTCCGGCTGGCAAGCGCCTTTTCATTCCATTTCAGTTGATCCAGAACCCGGGAAAGTCTGTCAACTTCTTCCATATCGACATTATAGTTACGGCCCTCCTCAAGTAGGTCTTCAATTTCTTGAACGCCCTGAGACTGCACGTGCTCGAGCGCACGCTGCGCATTCTTCTGGAATTGCTCGATAGCGTCGGCACGTTCTTGAAGCTGAAGAATCTCGGGACAGTCGAACCCAATCTGCTCAGCCTCCTGTAGCAGGCGGTAGATGTTGGAAACATCGCGATCCTTGTCCTTATGCTCCGGCGATGACCCGCCAATAGATTTCCTTTTGCCACTCTGCCAGGTCTTGTCGTTCTTTCGGCGGTTTTGTTGTTTGCGGATAGTGTAGTTCATAGCCTCATCTACCCACTCGTTGCAGCGATCAACAAACTCGCGCAGAAGAGGCAAAGACGGAAGATCGTAGGGGATCTTCTCACCCTCATGCAACAGTGCCTTCAGAGTCTTCAGTGCAGGAACAGCCTCCTCATCGAGGAGCTTCTCGTACTTCTCTTCCCAGGCTTCCGGCGTACGAGCCTTCTCGGCAACTTTATGGTGAACAGTATCCATGTCCTCTTCAGTCTTCCTATATATGAGAACATGGCCCTTCCCATTGAACCGCTGTGTTTCGGTCGCATCGCAGCAGGCATGGTATCCGGCGTGGAGAAGGCACAGGGTCTTGCCCGTCTTGTTGCACCTAAACCTCGATAGGTAAGTAAAGGCTTTGCAATAGGCGCACTGGTATTCCTCTTCGGCGACGTCTGTGTCATCCACGACGCATTCGAGTGGGTCTGATGAATCCCTGTTCCCTTCCCCACCCCGGGCTCTCATTTCCTGGTGCTTGGCCATGAACGCCTCACGGTGCGACTTTTCCCTTTGGTGGAGTCGGTCAAGGGCCGGGGCCAACCACTTCGCCGTCTGGATGGTCAGAGCCCCACTTGTCGTACCCTCTGCTGCAGTCCAGAGAAGCTCATCGTGTGAGAAACAGGGCTGACGTCGGAAGAGCTGCAGCCTCTCCACCCCAGCAAGGCCGAATGGCTCCCAGTCGCACGGCGCAAAGTTGACGGCTTCGTTAAAGTTGAAGCCGTGGTTAAAACCCGCGTGGTAAGCTTGCGGGAATGTAATTACGAGCTCGCCTGCTCGCTGGTCGACCGCATACACCCTCACACCGGCCTTCTTAAGCTGCTCCGGCGTCAAAAGAGTCACCAACTGGAAGAGAAGGTCGGGTTGTGTCTCGAACAGTTCAGGCACAGCCTCTCTCATCGCCGCCTCAAACCTTTCCGCGTCGTCTCCGGGAATACCATACCAAGTCTTAGTATCGCCGAAGTGCTGGTAATTCGCGGAGTAGGAGTAGTGATCCTCGTTATGCCAGCAGAAAGTGGAGAAGATCATGCCCACGTAGACCCAAGGAACGGTCATTCCAGAGATATCGGATTTGATATGGCGGAAGAGACTGTCGGGATGAAGGGGTAGAAGATTTAGATTCCAGGGATCGAGAGAGTAAGGGTTGTTGGGATACTTCTCAATTGTCGGGAAACCTGAACCGTGCGTCGTACAGTGGATATCAGCACCGTACTCAACTTCAACGGTCTCTTCAATATCGGTAACCAATCTCCAGAACTCTCGTTCAACGTCGTCTTCGGTGATAGGCTTGGGGCCATTCGTGCTCGAGTCGAGAGGAATTTTCTTCTCGAAATAGCCGGCTTTGAAATCGGCAGCCTTCTGCTGGAATTGCCGCAGGGAATAGAGCCCGCCCTCTTCAAATCCGAATTGGCCATCGCCTACGAGACAGCGAGGACAGTTCCAACCCGATTCGGGCTTTTGCTTAACGGGAGGGTCAAGGCAACCGTCGTGATAGGAGTGGTCGCAGGTTTCACAAGTAAGAAGCCCGGCCTTCTCTTCAAACTTGCCACACTGATCGCACTTCGGGGTGGAAGAGCACGCCGGCTCCTCTCTTGGTACCCGGGGGACTGACGGCCTGAACTGCGACATATGGGAACCAGCGACTGTGGGCACCGCTTCCTTCTTTAACCTCTTGCTTCTTCGACTACCGTTATCTGCTTCCTCCTGGTCGGCGCCGCCGGGGACGTGGGACTTTCTCGAGGAGTCGGCGCTGTCGCAGCTGAGCTGTCGCTTCAAGGAAGTACCTTGAGAAACAGCCGAAGATCGATGCTCCGGTGTATTCTTTGATGTTGTGGTGAGGGGACTGCCGAATTGTTTCTGGGGCGTTGGCGCTCTAGATTGCGGGGCGGAAACATTTGGCTTGTTGAAGCTGGTAAAGCCGCCACCGGAATTCACGGCAGTGAAACCGCCACCCGAGTTGATAGCGGTAAACCCCCCAGAAGACGACGCAGGCTGCGGTGCCTCAGGAGCATCGGTCATGGTGGCATCGCCGTCACCTTCCTTCTTGACACCATTGATAGTAGCCTGAAGAGCATCGGTAGCCTGGCGAGCGGGGGAGTTGCCTCTAGCGCCGGACGGCGTGTTCACCTGAGAATTCTTGGCGGGGGTCGGAGCCGGGCTGGGAGTAAATGGACCACCGTATTCTAGTTCGAGCTGATGATGAACACCAGGCTTGGCCACGCGTAAAAAGTCCTCGTACGGGCAAAGCCATTTTTGATACGAGTTCTTTAAGGAGGTGGACAAAGACGACATAATCTTGCCACTGTAGCCGAGGTCTCGGCCAATTTCTGCCCATTTTTTGTGCTTGCACACTTTATCGAAACCACCACGCGCCTCCACGGCCTTCTTGAGGCGGTACAGGTCAAGAGGTTTCTTGTCGACATAAGGGACACGGCTAGGGTTATTGCCTTGTTGCTTGTGAAACTTGTACAATCCGTCCGTGTAGGTTAAGTTCGCGCGAGTACCTGAGGCGGAAAATCGTCAGCCAATGTAGGTCGCAAGACGTCTGTTAGTGACAAAACACTTACTCCCTTCCACGGAATTCAACTCTTGCTTTCTAGTTCTAAAGTGAAATTTCTACAGAATTGCTAAGTTAGTACCGGGCACCTAGACTCGCGGCGCAAGGTCTTGGTTGACTGTAAGGGGGGCGGAGAATGTCTGTCGCGGGACTCCTCACGCTCATTTGACGCACCTCTGTATCGATGGCAAAATCCGGATTCCATGAATCAGGGGGTATAATTTTACAGATACCGTATTGCCTCGCTTCGGGGGATATTTTCTTCATGTACTCCATTGGGTCTTTCCACTCCTCGTCGGTCGGGTAGTATGTTGGTGCATCCTGCAGACCATGTAGGCGGTTCTGCTTCGGTGGAGGGCGGGTCGTCGCGAGCCGGCCTCGTCGCTCCACAGTCGACAGATCTAATGGGGCACTCTTCATCGAACTCAGGCGGGCCTGAGAGGTGGTTGGGTGGTAACCGTTGGAGTTGACTTGCGCAGTCTTGATCTTTCCAGAAGCTGTCGCGCCCGTGGCAGGCGAAGCGCGTGAACTAGCATTCACGCTGCTTGTGCCCCCACTAGCGCCTGCGGAGGGTCGACCTGATCCTCCTGCCATAACTGCGGAGGTATGAAGCGGAGGAGATTATGTATGGACCGAAGAAACGATGAGAGGGGGCTGCGAGGGACGCGGTAACGAGAACACTAGTAGGAAATTAAGCGGAACCGTCGAGTCGCAGCGACATTCTCGGACAAATAAGAAGTTTATGCGCGATGGGAGTCTACGCTCAGTGCATGGCAGAGGGACGCCTAGTCAAGGGGCACGTAGAGCGTGGGAAGGCGGGCGGAGTATGGTGCGCGTGAAAGGGCTTGGAATCGGAAAGTCGAAGCCGCAATGTCGTGTCATTCGTTGGCCGATCAGGGTCGATGGAAGGGGGAGAAATGATCAGACGACTTCAATCTCAAACTTGTAGACGTTGATTGCAAGAAAGGATGGAAGGATAGAGTCGACGGTTTAAGGGCTATGCTGTCTCGGCAAACCAAACCAATGTTGCTTAGTTGGTTGTGGGTGATAGGAGACCGGCAGAGAGATTGTCTGGAGCCCGGCGCACTGAGCAGAATTGGTGGGCGGAAGGGGAAATGTAAATCAAGGTAGGCAGAATCTAAGTTCGAGAGATTCGCAAGGAGGCCACCGGCAGTCGTCGGGGAATGAGAGTGAAGGAATCCCTCGTGGGTCAAAAGGTGATAAGGTGAAAGAGAAAGTAAGGTGGGATTAGGAAGGTACATGTGGAAGAAGGCAGTGATGGAGATCAAGGTATTATTAGGAAAGAGACGACGAGGAAGGCAAGACATAAGCAGGGAATACAAGAATACAAGTCCACGGTCACGGCAATAGTGCCAACGGCGGGTCCAAGTTTGGTCGGCGGGTGCGATTGAGCGAGCACTGAGCAGGTGTGCAATGAGGCGTCTCCTCATGTACCAAAACCGGATGAAAAGTATACGCACTGTACTTCACTTAGACCAGTGACCCCTGTTATCGGCATAGACCCAACATTTATTATGTAGTGTCGCCTCAACGGTGACAGTGTAAGTACATGAGGCTAATCCCACACTACGCCGGAGTACAAGCGCCATCAGAATTTCGGGAAGCAGCACAAAAATAGGTGCCTCATTTTCTAACGACATCTTTGACCGCACCACGACACGACAAACTCCACCACCGAAAACACACCCACACACACACACAGCATTGACAAATTGTCGCACGCCGTGCTCCATCTTGCCTGCCCAAGATTGAGCGGGAGTACCTACATCGATGCCCCGAACAGGCGAACAGGCGAGCAGGCGGCTGCTACAACAGATGCCCCAATCAAACAATGACACTGTGTACCTCGGATATCCCCTGCTTTCATAACAAAGTGCAGTGCAGCCGATATTGGCAACTTCATTACGAGCGACAAGTCGTACGTGGGGTTGTGGTGAGCTAGGACAATTATTATCAGATTCGAAGGAAGGCTGCGACTTTGGCTTGGTCCCCCTCAACATCAATTGATCTCTCCACCAGGCGAATGGGCAACCTCACGCTCTCGGATTCGGAGTTAGCCCTCCTCAAAAGCACGATCGCATCCAGTGGCATCAGACAAGACGAAGATTTAAAATCTGCCGACCGTCCAAAAATTTCATCCACGCTAGTGGATACAAAAACTTTCGTTCTGTTTGAAGAGAGCTTATAATTCATGATACTTGTCGCCATGTATCAGTCCCTTCGGATGGGAGGGCACAGGAAGGATCAATCCGTGACGAGATCTCGAGCTACGCGCCCGATCAGGTGGCGGCACTACTGCAGATGGAGTTCCTCTAACGACTTAGCGTGGTACAAAGCTTTTGGTAGGAAGTACAGGTACCGCAGCATTGCCCCATGCTGAGTATCTGTCCAAGTCTAGCGTGCGTCGTACTTCACGACATGTCGATTCTGAAGGCATTTGATCACCCCGACTCTAACACCGATGAAAAATCGTGGCATCATCGCGCGCTACCCAGAAGTAGGATAGGTAAAATACATATATACAAGAAAAAAGAAAAGCCTTACTTCGTAATAATAAAAAGAATGTTCCTTCTCCAACTTCCCATCACTTAATCCGCTTTTGAATGGGAAAATCTTGGGGATTATGCCCGACGGAAGGTGTGGGGGGGGACTTGTTCCGCCCCAATTCCCCGTGACTTTTCTCAAAACGTGAGAAAAAAATCGATGGTCCGTATCACCCGCTGGCTAACTTTTCTGATATCGACGACTCATCATGCAAGGGTCGGCTTAATGACCCAGAACGGCGGGCCAATCACAGGCGACTGACGTTCTTCGAGTCCGACCCTGCAATGTGCCCAGACCACAGTGGGGAGAAGAAGTAAATCGCTGAGTAAGCCACATATGTCCGACTTTGACCTGAATGCCAATGGATCAAACCAATGTTTCAAAAGACGAAGTCACTTCTCGAAGCAAGAAGGCTCAGACCTCGTCAAGCAGTTATCAAGGCTATTGAAACGACACCGCCAACAGTGTTCGGGTTCGAACAAAAAATTTAGATTGGCTAATCTCTTACCAGCCAGATATAAGAAAGAAAAGCAGTGCACGTTAGGTGCCCGAGAAATTTCATTATCCATAAACCCACCCTTCCCCTCGAAAGCCTCCTCATGATCACCACCACGTAGTCATACATCGTATCGCAGCCGTCGTAGCCATTTATAAAGATATGGAAATAAATCTACTCGATCTTCCTTGCCCTCTTCCTCGTCTTCAAGAGCTTTTCAATCTCTTTCGGATCTCTGACCCTCAAACTCAGCTCCTTCATCATCTCTACCCACCGGAGAGGGCCCTTACAGGAGGGGCACTTGCCATGTAGAGGTAGCACTACGCCCACCGAGTTGTTGCCCGCCAGCAAGTGATGACTCCAGCAAGTTAAATGACCAACCGCTTCGCATTCTTCATTTGGGCAGACGGCGTAGAGGCCCTCGCCTGGCGGCATCTCGTCACCGCAATGCACGCAATTCCCTTCCCTCTCAAAGGTGAATATCGCGTTCGCCTTTTCAACATAGCTTTTAAGTGGCTTATAGTCCAAGGCAAGGGAATGGATACCCCAGGGTCCTTGCTCCTCTGCCTGGCTCGATGACACCGTCGTCCGGCTACCGCTGCTCAAAGCTCCGTGTCCAAAATCTTTTTCAATGATGAGGCCCATCGGTATTGGTTCCTCGCTTTCCGAAATCCACTTTTCCCAGGCCGCATGTGCGTCTTTGTTGAAGAAATGGAGCGTGAGCGGCCATCGCACGAAGCTAGGTACCCCGAGCAGCAGGTGGAGGTTCGAGAGCACGGAGACAAGGCTCAGGCGCGGCCGTTTGGGTTGCCCGTTCTTCTTCCTCTGCGTCGATATAGATATTCGAGCCTCTGATGGTATGTGAAGAGATAAATGCGGGTTTGTGAGAGCCCATCTCGATAATTTGTTAATTTTCGTTTTATTTCTGGACAAAATGGAGAGACTCACTCGAATTTGAGAGCAGCCAGCATTCCCGGGAATCCAGATACTATCGCTACCATTTCCCACGGTCGCAAACTGGCGCGCGACGTGCGCGCCGCACCGCCCTTCACCTCGCCATTGTGCTGTTTCAGTCGTCGTGGCGGATTCGGTGTGGATCCGATGTACAGCGACGCGTGTCGGACGGTTGATCGGAGAATGTAGACCGTATACAAGGCCGGAATAGGCTTAACCAAGGCAGACATGCCTAATAAGAGGCTGTTGAAAGTTGATTTCCCATTTCACATCCACTTCGTCGCCGCGAGTTTGAGGCGAGGAACACGAATGTGGATTGTGACGCGGTGGGGTGAGTCTGATTGATGTTGGTGTGGCTCGGGGCGGTAATTTACAATGGAGGGGAACGCTAGGCGGTTGCTGTGGTGAGGCTCAATTGAACCAAATGCTCAAGTTGCTGCCTCAGCATCAATCCTGAGCCTCAAGCTTTTCGTTCCCACGTTTCCTGTTATTTGCAGTAATCGGTTTACTCAAGGTTAAAATATCGACCTTGGCAGTATGCCATCAATACGACAGAAATCTTGTTTGAGTAAAAAAAAAAAAATTCATTTCATTCACGTCAAATGTCGACAGCAAAATATCAAGATTTAAGAGCAGGTTTGTGAGTTGACAATGGAGCGACTTTTTTGGGGTTGACGGCTTCTGACTACATAAACCCTATTATTTGATCAAGCATGACCCGTTATTCGTCCTCAGTTTCCGTTATCTCACTCCATGTCTCCAAACTCGCCTCTCCTCTATGAAAATCCCCCTTGTCCATTATGGAGAATTCTGATCCTCCTCCACCCTACCCGGAGCTAGAAGCAGGAGATAGATTTACCCATCTTGACGGCGAGCAGACCAGTACTGTTCTACCCCCAGCAGAGAAAGATTTGGCAACTCATCCCCACGAGCATGTTTTGCTGGCGACGACGTCAAATGTCTTCCCAGCAGCAATTCATTTCTGGACTCGTGCTGAGGAGAATTCCTCTACATATTCGCTTCGTAGCGTTCAGACTCGGCTCGGCCCGGACAGCTTAGCACTAGTTCAAGGCTTTCGACAACTTGGAGAGTGCCACCTCCGCGACCCACTGATCAATAGACACGAAACTGTAGCTCGCTTCTTAGAATCCATCGTCGCTTCAACGCCTGCAGCAGCTGCATCCGATTCGGAGGGGGTTCTTGCGTGGATCCAAAAACGGCTCGCTACTTTGGGTACTATTCAAGAGAACTCGCTGGCCCCTCAGGAACCCACGGCGGCGGCTGTTAAGGTGGTCGCTATTCCCGTCTTCAGCAACAGCAGGGATCCCCTCTTTACAGGCGGGCCGCACGCCATCTGGAAATGGGTAAAGCCTTCGAGCTTATATAGGAAGTCGGGTGCCTGGGAGTTGAGAATAGACGATGCTCTCACAGATGGGGAGTGGTCAGCGGGGAAGGGGTTACAGCTGCTTGTGGGAGGTATTTCTAGTGAAGAGAAGGAGTCTCTTGGCACCGGAAAGAAGATAGGTTAATTTATTTTGTGTCTGGCCAACCGGGAGGGTAATGACTGCTTGATCTTTAGCTACCGAAGTGATCGTATAAAAGTTGGCTGGTAGCGCAAGCTAAAGAAAGATAAAGAAAGGTACCCCACCCCCCCTCCCC